>PVHP010004981.1:0-68059 GCA_004024765.1 Zapus hudsonius
GCCACTTTGTGCATCTGGCTTTACCTGGGTATTGGGGAATCGAACCCAGGCTGTCAGGCTTTGCAAGCAAGCATCCTAACCACTGAGCCATCTCTCCAGCCCCAAGGGGCCATCTTAAATAGATGGCTTTCGGCCCTGGCTTTCCTCTCCCATAGGCTTAGTCAGGAACCCCTTCGCAGAGCTGCTCTAAGGCTCTGGCTGCTCCGTGTTCCCCTGCTCTCCAGACACCACGAGGTAGCCACCTTTCTTTGACCTGAGAAAGACACATGTGAATCCAGTTATGCCCTTTGGTAGGTAGGTGACCTTGAGGAAGACCTTGAGCCTTTCTGAACCTGTTTCCTCATCTGAAAAGGGAAACACCAACCTTCCTGGATCATTACAAAGATTAGAAAGAGCCCAGCTCTGGCTTGCATCATCAGCCAATGGAATCTGAGCTTGGTATTCCGATGCATTCAAGATCTTTATCTGGGGGGCTGGAGAGATGGCTCAGTGGTTAAGGCACCTCCTGCAGAGCCTAATGACCAGAGTTTAATTCCCAGGTACCCACATAGAGCCAGATACATGCATCTGGAGTCCATTTGCAGCGGCTGGAGTCCCTGGTGTGCCCATTCTCTTTTCTGTTTGTTTTTCATCTATCTCTCTGCTTGCAAATAAATAAATTAAAATATTTTAAAAATAAGATATGTATCTGGGGCTGAAGAGATGGCCCAGCAGTTAAAGGTACTTGCTTTCAAAGTCTGCTGGCCTGAGTTCAAGTCCCCAGTATCCATGTAAAGCCAAATGCACCTAAGTTTGCTGAGTGGCAAGAGGCTCTGGTGCATCCGTACTCTCCCCCCTCCTCCCTTTTTCTCTTAAATATAAAAATATTTTTTAAGCTATGTATCGGGATGTAGCTCAGTTGATAGAGTGCTTGCCCAGTGTGTATGAAGCCCTGGGTTTGATTTCCATCACCACATAAAACACCCAGCATGACTTAAGGCAAGGGTACTGTATATATGTATGCAGATGAACAGATTACTGGGGGTGCAGTGGCCTAAGTGGGGACAGGGGAAGGGACTGAGTAAAGGAAGGGTGGGGGAAGGGTTAATCAAAACTCAAGAGGTTTAGAATAAGCCATATGGAAACCTACTTCTTTGGATAATGGTGCACCCAGAAGCCATAGATTGTTATTAGAAAAATTTCAGCCGGGCGTGGTGGTGGTGCACACCTTTAATCCCAGCACTCAGGAGGCAGAGGTAGGAGGATTGCCTTGAGTTCAAGGCCATCCTGAGACTACATTGTGAATTCCAGGTCAGCCTGGGCTAGAGCGAGACCCTATCTCGAAAAACCAAAAAAAAAAAAGAAAAGAAAAGAAAAAGAAAAAGAAAAATTTCAGTGCCAGGGATGGAATGCTTTCCAGTGAGTTGCTGGCTAGAGAGGCCCATGATGCCCCACCAAAATATTATAGACCACTGGTTGCCCATCAGAACTAGATGGCAAGACCCTATTGCTAAAGACTCCACATGCTTGGGCTGCAGGTCACTGAGAAATCAAGATGGAGCTGAGCTGGAAATCTCCTCCCTGCTAACCAGCCACAGAAAGTTGGAAAAAGCAACACTGCATGAAGCCCTATGGGAGAGAGAAGTCATCAACAGTGGTGAACAGCAGTGGACCCTACAAATCTTAAAACTGGCCAGCCAGGCCAAGTGTGCCAACTGGGGCAAGAGTGGCACATCTGTTATGGGGGAAAACAACTTCTGTCTAACTGGACTGGAGGCCTGCTTCATGGGAAGAAATACATGCCTGGTGGGCTGGAGAGATGGCTCAGAGGCTAAGGCACTTGCCTCCAGTGCCTAAGGCCCCAGGTTCAATTCACCAGTACCCACATAAACCAGACCCACAAGGTGGTGGCCCTGGTGCTCTCTCTGTGTGTCTCTCTGCTTGAAAAAATGAATAAATAAAATATTAAAAAAAAACAGAAATTATCTAAAGTGTAAGGCAGAGGAAGCAGTTTGTAGGCAAGAAACTTATAAACTTGGAGAAGCTGAAAAAAATTCAGAATGACCATTAGGCTCAGTTTAAGTCATAACAGTTAAGAAAAAAAAGAAAGAAATACATGCCTGGTACTAAAGACCTAGTCAAAAGCTGGGGAGGTCATGAGCCCTACGGGAGTAACACCTGCTGATGTCTGGCTAAATGCATATATCATGCCCATCAAACTGCCTTATAAACACTTTTAAAACTGTGCATACCCATCTCTCACTTTTGGTTAGAGAAGATTCTCTTTTCAGATGGCAGGGACCACTGGGATGACTCAAAAGTCACCTTAGTGCTGAGAGGAAGTGACAGTGAAGTGTTCAGCACTGGGTTATCTCTACCACACCTTCCAAGGCTCAGGGACCACTTCGGGAGACTTAGTGAAAAGAATGTAAGAAGCCGGGCGTGGTGGCGCACGCCTTTAATCCCAGCACTTGGGAGCTCGGGAGGCAGAGGTAGGAGGATCACCGTGAGTTCAAGGCCACCTTGAGACTACATAGTGAATTCCAGGTCAGCCTGGACTAGAGCGAGACCCTACCTCAGGGGGGAAAAAAAAAATGTAAGAGCCAAAGGAAGGGGAGGACTGCTTATAATGCCATCTTCCAGACACAAAATGCCTTATGTTCATGACCTCACAGTACCTGACACTACCTTCATAATAAGGAGGAAAAATGATAACAGGAAATAAAAGAGAGACACCAAGCATGGTGGTACACATCTCAGGGAATTGGAAGAGCCAGCCTGGACTAGAGTCTCAGTCTCAAAACAAAAACAAACAAAAAAACAGAGAGCTAAGGTGGCTGAGGCAAAGGATCGCCTTGAGTTCAAGGCCAACCTGGGCTACAGTGAGTCCCAGGTCAGCCTGGGCTAGAGTGAGGCCCTACCTCAAGACTCAAATCAAAGGAAAAGAAACAATGCCCAAAACCCACAAGTGGATTGATTTTCCAGATTTAACTCAAACATTTATTGAGCACTTACTATGTGCTGGGCACCGCAGCATTCCTGGAAATGGAACAGGGAAGAAAATGTGCTTCTCAGAGCTCCCACCCCACCTCCACCTGCTTTACCCTTTGCCCCATTCCACCAATGACTCCTCACACCAGGCCCCTAGGCCCCTCCTTGCCTGGTCCATCTTCACATCCAACCCTGGTCCCACTTTATTCCACCAGCCCTGTCTGAGGGCTGCTGGGGGTGATGGAGTGTCTTGCTTCTTGGCTACACGCATCCAGCAAGCCGCACACTGTGTTTGGGCACTTTCTCCTTCAGTCGTTTCTTATGAAAATACTGATAACGTGGGTCCACCCAAGGTTCTGACTCAATGGACCTGCTGGGCCCATGCCTCTCGGGAATTATACCAAGCTGAGGAGCATTGCTTTCGGATTCTTCCAGGAGCTTCCCCTGGGGCTGGGGCTGAGCCTCAGACCTATTCCCCTAGGACCTCCCTGCCTACAGCTGACTGGCTCAGGCCGAATGCCTGGCCCAACAGGGCAGCTGTCCTCAGGCCAACTCGTGTCCTGGGAGGTAGCCATCTAAGAAGCAATGCGCCATACCAGTGCCATCCCTACCGAAGGCTTGAGTTGGGAAATGGAACAGACTACTCTGTGTCTAGTGCCCAAACTGAAATGTGCCCTGTGCCTCTGTGGAGGGTGCAAGTCCCAAGGCAGCAGAAACCATGAAGCAATGAGCGAAGCAGCCGCTGGCAGCAACCACGGGAAGGAGGTGGAACTCCAGTGACGACCCCTGTGCCCTCCGACAGCTACGAGCTGCTGTTGACAGCTATGAGGTGCCCATCTCTAGTGAGCCATCCTCTTATTTCAGGGGCACAGCAAATATTGCAATCCAAAGACCTGTGTGTACTGAGCAACCATCCTGTGGAGGAAGGGATTATCAGCCCCATTTTACAGATGAGGAAACAACTACCTAGACACATAGCTAGTGAGAGCCAGGCAAGACTCTACACAGGGCTCGTCCAGATCCAGTGCCATCCAACACCACCCTCTCTTCTGTAATATCTCTATCCTTAATATGCCTCCTCCTCCCCCAGACTAAAACGAGGCTACAGGGAGATATGCCACAGGTCACATCCTGTGCTGCAGAAGAGCCAGCAGAATGTGTATGTCAACTTGTAAAACACGAGCCTGCACTTCCCTTCAGGAACTTAATTTATATCATTTTTTTAGACAAGGTCTTACTTTGTAGCCCAGGCTAGTCTTGAACTCAAGATCTTCCTGCCTCAGCCTCCCTCCCTACATGCCAGGAACACACTCTGTCAAATTGGGCTACACTCAGCCCAGAACTGAATTTTTCAGCCAGTCATTTGGGTTGGAGATGTTCACATGTTCAGCAGAACTGAGGCATGACCTGGCGTTTCCTGTCATGGTCATCTCTGGTCCTGCAGGTGTATTGTGGCGTGAGGGGTTTTGTCTCTGTAAGGAGTGGTCCCCTGTTACTGGGCCTTTGTATTTTTGTGTCTCTTGGACCAGAATCAGTAAGATCTGGCTGTATCTTTGCTCTAAAGGAGCCTCAGGCACACGGCGTGTCAGCTCCAGGTTCCCCAGCCTGGACCCAGACTGACTGATGTGGAAACTCTTGATTGGTGCACATGTGAAACGTCTGCATGTGTCATGTTTGCATACAGAATCTGTAAGGGGTTCTAACATGTGGCCCACTTAGGAAACATTGGATTACCACAACTTCACTCTGCTGCTGATACTGAAGCCCAGACAAGGGCACTGACCTGCCCAGGGTAACACAGCAAAGCGGTGCCAGCCTCTCCATCCCAGCACTCTCCTGGGTCTCCGAGGCTTCCCTCCTGCCCAAGTGAGTCAGTCAGGAAGCCCTCATCACCAGGGAGGCAGCTCCTGAGTGGCAGGAGGCCACTGTGGCCCATAGCCAATGGGAGCCATTATTTGGTGTTTCTATTTATTGACTCTTTCATCATCCAAGGAGAGTTAATACATGACTGTTTGGTAGCAAGAGAAACATCTTCTAAGACCGCAATAACCCTCCCCACCCCAAACAAAAACAAAACAAAACAAAACAGAACAAATAAACTCATCTGAAACCAGACCTTTGGAGTTGTAGCTGAAGCAAGGGATTGAGGGTCAGGGTGGCTCCCTGCAGCCTGGGAGGCAGGGAAGAGGCTGCCCTCAAGTGGGAGCCTTCCCAGTTAAAGAAGCCATGCTTAGCCCCTCAGTTTGGGAAGTCCTTCCAGAAGGGGCTGCCCCTGACAGGATGGGGTGTGAAGAGAGGGATTCAATGGTCAGAGTGAGGGGGCTCCTAGGTCCACCCTCCCCAGGTGACCATGGTACCAGTGCATGAGACGGAGAGGCAGGGGCTGGGGCCGACTGTGAGGCGTGAAGGCCCTTTTCTCTTACCTGAGAGAAAGCCCTGTCCCTGGTCCCACCGACATTCCCAAATTAAAAACAAGCAAACAGAAAAACATCATTAAAGGCAACACCAACACCCTGGGAAATGCCAAAGCCTGGGAAGCCCTCAATGCAGAGGGAGTCACTGCCTCGGGTCATCTTGTCAGGATGGCTGAGAGCACTTGGTCTTTCCTCTGGATCAGGAGAGGCAGCCTCTTCAGGGAGGGCTGGAGTTTATACTAAGGGGCAGTGTCTTAGTGCCCTGAACATGCAGAGTGTGTACCTGTGTGTGTGAGAGATGGGGGGCATTGGTCCTTCCAGGAAGGCTTGATTAGGGCCCCAGGGAAGCCCTGGGGTAAGAACAGGCTTTTGTCCTCCGGTTTATTTCCTCCCGTCATGCCCTGCCCCAGTCACTGCATAAATAAGTGCTTTGGAAAGTACTCATCTAGAGAGAAACATAAATACTATACATGGGAAAGGATGCGTCCCTCAGCCTTCCTGCTACCCCAGAAACCCCTCCCCATATTGCACATGGCCTCCCCAGCCCTGTGGGGTTCAGGCCCGGCCGTGTCTTTGGTAGAAGCTCCAGGGACAAAGGTCCTAGGCAGCCCACGTACCCCACCCTGGGAGCGAAGGAGCAGCCAGCAGGTGGGAGAGGTCTTGGCCTGTCTGGCTGGTGGGGATCCCACCAGGAATGCTTCCACAAAGACGAGACAGAGCCCACACGCTGGGTCCTTGCTTGGACGCTCCGGTCAAGTTCTGCGTGTGGCCCAGGAAGAGGCGAGCAGGCTGAGGGCAGGTGGGCAGGTGAGTCCTGGGCCACAGCGGGCGGGCTCACACCCTCCATAGGAGGAGGTGGTTCGTGCTGTCATCTCGGCCCACGGTCTCACTGCTGCCGCCACCCCCGCTGCTGAGTCGGAAGTCCTCGTAACCGTCACCACCGCTGATAACCAGCATTTTGGGCCTGGCTGAGGTGGGGCCACGGTGCCGAGAGGAGTCCCTATGCTCGAAGGATGGCAGTTTTTCAGGGCCTGGAGGGCAGAGAAGAGGATCTGTCAGCCTGAAGCAACAGGTGGCTTCCACAACCCACAGTAGAGCTCATTCACATTTTCAATGGGGGATTCCCACTTCCTGTGAGCCAGAGCATCTCGTTTGGAAAGAAGCCCCAGCTTCCTGTGCAGTCAGGCTTCTTATCTCCCACCTGCAGTATCTCATTAAGGATGAGGTAACTTCCTATGGCATCTTCTCTCTCTTGATTACTGTACGAGTAATGTCCTCTTTATAATTCTAGTCATATGCTACACAGTCATGCTTTGGACAATGACACTGGAAAAGTCCTTCTATCACCTAGGGAATTTGTAACTGTCTTGACAACACACTGCTCCGAAGTCTGTGGTGACGCTGGCGTCAACAGACCCACTATGCTGCCAGGAATAGAAAAGTCCAGGTCGTTCACTCTGTACGGTACTTGATAGCATTATGTTACTGGTTTAGGTGTTTTCTCTCTTTTCTTTTTGGTGGTACTGGGGATTGAACTCAGGGCCTCACACATGTACACCTCCTAGTTTTAGAAGGACAGGGTCTCAGGTAGCCCAGCCTAGTCTGGAACTTGATGTAGCTGAGGATGACCGTGAACTTGTGATCCTCCTGTCCCTCTATCTGGCAAATGCTGGGATTAAAGGTGGACATACCAGGTCCAGTCTGTGCAGCGCTGGAATTGAACACAGGACTTGGGCATGCTGGACCTCACACATGTGCTTCTACACTGAACTCTTGAGTTATTCCTGAGTATACGCCACTGCTTACAAGAAGAGAGTCTACTGTGCACAGTAAGCCCTGCTTCTCTGTAGAGCCTCCTTCACCTTGTCAGACCATCGCTTTCTCCTGTGCTTGATTTCAGCTTGTGCTGTTTGAGGGGTCATGGCCCTGGGAGCCATAGGCTAGACCCTGTACAGAGGCTACCGGCCTAGATGCACAGGTTGTCTGTCCCCTCTGGGTTCTGTCAGTGACGCTCACATAACAATGACCGCCTAAAGATGTGTTTCTCAGAGCACGCCCTCTTGGTGTCCAGCAGCCCCTTCCCCAGGTTCTAGATCAGACAACTTCTGCCCGAGGTTTGACTGCTTCCTTATCCCCACAGTCGTGCCCTCCTGGGACAAGGTTTTCTTGTCCTGCCAGAGCAAGACTTCTCTCACGTGACCTTCGTGGTGCCCCTCGCTTTCCCACTCTTTCACTTTCTCTCGGAACCTGATCCTACTGGGTTCTCTTTCTTTCTTGGTGCTGTTTCTATTTCCTGCTCTGCACATCACTTCCTGAGTCTACTTCCTGCCCTATACCTCATTTCCGATTGTTTGATTTCTTGTTGTAAATAAGAAATATATAAAACAGGATATATTTCCTATAAACACATCCTATTTGTGCCGTATTAGACACTTCCTGTCTCTCACGCACACATGCACACAATCCCTATGATTTCATTTGGGTTTTCTTCCTTCCTTCTCTCTTTTTCTCTTTTGGTGTTTCAAGGTAGGGTCTCTAGCTCAGGCTGACCTGGAATTCACTACCTAGTCTCAGGGTGGCCTGGCACCCCTACCTCTGCCTCGTGCTGGGATTAAAGACACCTGGCCCTTCTTTCTCTCTCTCTCCCTCCTTCCTTTTCTCTTTCTTTTTCTTTTTTTTTTTTCCTCACGCTAACCCAGACTGACCTGAAACTCACTTTGTAGCCCAGTTTGGCCTCAAACTCACAGCATCCCTCCTACTTCAGCTTCCTGAGTGCCAGGATTCTAGTGGGCATGAGCTACCATGCCCCCAGCTAATTTGGGGTTTTCTCTAAGTCTGTGTCCAGAATATGTGCCACTTTCGGCTCTCAGTTCCGCTTCTCCTCCCTCGTCAGCCCTCCTCTGGCAGAGCCCCCGGTGGGGTGGACATGAGACTCACCTGTGTCCGGGGGAGGTGGTGGTGTTGGGCAGAGCAGATTGAAACCATCGGGCAGCTGGACTGCAGCCAGGAAGCGAACGTGGCCAGTGTGCCCCTGGCCTAGGCCAGCTGGGCTGAGAGGTGCCCGTGGGCAGCTGACAGTACTGGGGGAAGTGGGCATGGTGAGCACGACTCCAGCACTGGTTCCCACCCACAGCAGCTCCTCACACACCAGCAGCGCCGTGATGCGCAGGCAGGCAGCCTTGTGCTGGCGGATGATGGCGTCAGAGCCTGGAGGGGAAACAGCAGTGCCGGGCTCGAGGCTGGCCCTGGCTGGGCCCCCTCCAGATGGGACAGAAAGGCTCTGGGAAAAGTCAGTACCTGCCAGCATCCTGTGTACAGGAGGGGTGACATCTACCTCTGCCAGCTGCTCAAAGGTGTCTGGATGGTAGAGACACACATGGGCGCTCCCTTTCAATGTCACCCACACGCCCAGGCTGGAGTCCACCATGCAAGCCACACTTCGGCTTGCATCCTGCCCCACACAGAACGTGTGCTGGGGGAAGAGAATAGACAGTGAGTGCCAAGATTGAGTCTACCAGTGCCCACCGCACACACAGCTCTCCTAAGTCTCTCCAGACCCCAGCCCAGACTGGCACCCAATCAGCCTTGGTCTGAGTCTGGATCTACTTCAAAGCTTGCTACACTGGTGCCCCACTTAGTCCTGGGGAGTTAAATAGGAAGCACCCTTTCCCTATGCAGCTCGAGGCACTGAAGGACCAGAGGACTTCAGACCTTTTGCAGGTTTAAGACTAGCCATTGGCTTCTCCTGGGCTGATAGGGAAGTGAAGCCTGGGAAGGAAAGTGACCCGCCCAAGGTCACACAGCAGGCCGGCCAGAGCTTTGGCCTCCAGCCATCAGGGACAGTGAGAGAGAAGTCAGGAGACCCCGGCTCCTAGGTGCCGCCCAGGTTAGAAACCTCTGGTGTAGGCTGGGCGTGGTGGCGCACGCCTTTAATCCCAGCACTCAGGAGGCAGAGGTGGGAGGAGTGCCATGAGTTCAAGGCCACCCTGAGACTACATAGTGAATCCCAGGTCAGCCTTGACTAGAGAGAGACCCTCTTGAAAAAACCAAAAAAAAAAAAAAAAGAAGCCTCTGGTGCACGTGTAAGTGAAGACAGGGCCAACGGCTAGTCTAATCAAAAGGAGTGATGACATCACAAACCCTTATACACTCCCAAAGACCCTCAGAGAAGAGGAGCAGCAGCAGGAATAAGGAATTCTCAAGCACGTGGCACTGTTTTCCTAGTTGGCTAGAGAAAAACCGAGCATCAGAGAAGAAGAGAGATTGGCCTGGGAACACACAGGACAAGCCCGACTCCTCAGCTGGATGCTTCTCTGCCCTTCGGTCTTTTCCTGTCACATGGACCCAGCTCACCCCAACCCGATACCTCCAGCTGCAGCGTGTCAGGGCTCAGGACAAGGACTCGGTTCTGGCAGCCACACCACAGCCGCCCACCCACAGATACCATCTTGGTTATGGGGCTCCCCTGGGCACCCAGTGTCACTGATTTGAAGTTCTGAGGGTCCCAGAAACGGCCTGGAATAGAAGTGGGGTAAAGAAAACAGGCAATTCAGTGCAGTATTGAATTTAAGTCTCAGCTTCCCCTGAAAAGAGCTAATAATGCTTCCATTTGTAAGCAAGGAAACCGAGGCCCTGGGAGTCACCCAAAGCCACATCTCCAAGCCAGTGGCCTAAAGGGCCCCACTTGCCTAGTAGAAAGCTCAGCCACCAGCAAGGGGACCAGGGGGAGGCAGGCACAGGGGTCACACACCTGCTTCCCTCTGGTAGACCACAAGATTTCCATTGGCCAGAGACACAAACACCTGGTTATTCAGATACCTGGGAAGGAAGAGGAGGAATCAGGGCCTCCTGGAGGCTGAAGTGGGTTACCTGGGGCCAGACAAATCACAGGCTCCCATGAGACCACTTGCCCTCCCCCCAACCTCTCCAGGTCGGGGGAGCCTGAGGCTGTGAAGAGGCCTGTGACAGGACCAAGTCCCAGTGTGGAAGAGGTACAGTCTTCCCAGAAAAGAGAGGGGTGGTGGTGGAGGGGGCAGATGAATAAAACCACCTACATGGGTGGCCAAGAGGGGTCTGGGCGGGAAGGGCACCCTGGGGCCTTACAGGATGCAGGTCACGGAGGCTGCGTGCTGGAGCTTCATGCTGTTCCTGCGGTCACGGATGCTGTCCGAGGACTGGTACACATGAACACTGTGGATGAGGGGGAGCACCTGTGACAAGGGCTCAGGCCACCAGCCCCAGGAGTCATTCCCCATCGCCACCTCCCCTATGCCAGCCAGGCACCAGTGCAAGGTGCTAGAACTCACAAACTTCTGTGGTTTTGAGACCCTGTGGCATCCCTGGCTGGCAGGATAGAGGCCTGACCCAAGGCTCCCCTCCCCCACTTTAGCTTCAGGATACAGCATGACTTCCACAGCTGTACCCCCAGCCCTTCCTTGACCCCTACCAGCCGTCCTCGGTGCCCAGCCACACAGAGCTCTGGTATGCCTCGGGGTCCACACTCAGCAGGTCCTCCAGGCTGCCCCGCGTGAAAGAGCCACGGCTGGAGCGGCGAAGGGCTCTCCCGTCCATCGGGCTGGTGCTGCAGGGACCACCAGGCCCAAAGGAGCCAGACAGTGACAAGAAGCCAGGCTCCTGCTCTTCCTCAGAGCTGGTTGTCTCCGCTGTGGCTTCCTTGGAACTTGGGGTCTCTTCATCTGAGGGGAACAAAGGTTTCTGTCTTCATTCCCCTCAGCCATCTTTTTTTCAGACATCTTCTGTGGCCTATGTTTCCTCTCCTGGCCACCTTTCCCAGTTGTCCACTTGAGCCCCTGACCTATGCATCTGCTCAGGCCTTGTCCCCTTCCCTTTCAGTACAGGCAACAGGCTCTTAGTCCTAAACGGGCCACACTAGGACAGAGAGCCTAACCATCAACCCAGGATCCCGCCTTCCGTAACAGGGTCTTCAGGCTCAGCCCCCCTCAGTGTCACAGGCCTTGCCCACCGTGTTGGTTCCTAGCTCTATCTAGATGCAGTAATCCTCAGAGATCCGATCTAGCCTTTGCCTCCACTGGCGCCTCCTCCATCCCCAGCTCTGGCCAGTCCACCCTCTCTGCCCACCCCAAACCTCACTACCTTCCCACACTCACTGCCAAAGCTAGAAGAGATGGTAGACTGGCTGGCCTGGCTCTGAAGGGTCCCTGAGGGGCTGGGCGAAGATTCATCATCGGAGTCGCTGTCGAAAGGTACCAGCTCAGGTCGAGGGTCACCCTCTGTGGGGCCTGGGGCCGCCTCCAGGCCAGTGCCTGAGATAGAAATGTGCAGGCAGGGCTGGGGCCCTGACTCCGTCAGCGTGGCTGCTTCTTCATCTGCTGCAAGCTCTGTAGACTCTGGAGCAGCCTCTGGGGGACTCCTCAGGGACTCTGGCTGTTCCCTACAGACAAGGGGAAAGTTGGAAGAGCTGTGAGGAGGCGCCCACAGGTTCTGCCTAGGATTCTGCCCCTGCCCACCATCACCAGCCCAGCCTGGGGCCCCTGCTCGTCTCACAGGCCCACAGCATGCCCACACCACCTGGGGCCTCACCGCTGGCAGAGGTGCTGCAGGCCAGGCACTGCCCCGATGCAGAGAATACGCGCAGAGCAGACGGCGATGCAAGCCTCCACGTCGGGCTCGGCCCGCAGGCTCAGCAGGCACACCTGGCCCACGTAGCCATCGCTGTTGCACACCCAGACTTCAGGAGTGGGCTCTGAGCAGCTGCTGAGGGTGGGGGCTGCACATGAGAACTGCAGGATGGACAGGGAGATGTTAGAATTTTGTCAGCTGCTCTATTTGGACACCCAAGCAAAATAGAGGCTGTGAGACATCCCTCTGCACATCAGATGCAAACATGCTTGTAACACAGCCTCTATACCTGCATGTACACATACATGCACCCAGAACATGACCATGGATGCACGCAGGTAATGGAACAGTGGTAACCTTTGTGCCTATGTACACAGATTCATACACATGCACAAATCAGACTGTCCATATGCAAAGATACGCATGAAACATGCCTGTACGCACATGATCCACATGCAGTATGCACATGTATGTATAGAGAGCTGTATGCATACACATAGGAAGCAATGAAATATGTAAAGCAGATATATTATGTATACATAAAACAAAGATTCACGAACTTGCAGCTTGGGATACACACACCCACACACGCAGCCCCCCACACACACACACCTGCATGCCACTGCGGGTTTTCATGATGGGGATGGCCTTCAGGAACTCGGGGTCTAGACAGCTTTTGCTGGATGCTGTTGTGGAGAGAACAGAGCAGAGATGCTGCTTAGCACCCACCTTACTCTGGTTCTGCTCCCCCCCAGCTCAGTTCTCCCCTGTCCCAGCTATGCTAGGAGGAGAGGTGTGGGTTACACTCTGTTTGCTCCTGGCTTCACTTTCCCATCTGTACAGTGAGTGTTCGCCTCAGGTCTCTAAGCCACAGACCTGATCAATATCTTTCTCTGACCCAGCCGTACTGTTCTGGGAAGTGGAGGAGGGTAACAAGAGGGTCTTGGTCAGTCAGCCTCATGATGGGTTCCCTGCTCTAAGTTCATTGTGTCCTCCCTGCCCAGATGGGCCTGGGGAGGCCAGATCTAGTATTCCGTCTGGGGATTCACTGTGGAGGACTGTCTACCCTTCCCACCAGCTGCTCAAGGACAGGGCACTGCAACTCTGGGAGGTATGGCTTCTGCAGAACTTCCCAGAGCCTGAGAAGAGAGTGGCCCCAGCTCACCCAGCTTCCTCTTGGCCTCATCAAAGGCCTGCTCAAAGCCCAGGCGGGCATCAGGATGCGGAAACTCGAAGATGAAGGAGTCGGTGCCCTCAGGCCGGGTGGCACACAGCTCCAGCTTGGTGGGTGGGAAGGAAAGAGAGTAGCACAGCGCCTGCTTCTCTGACAGGTCCCGGTGCATGGCTGCCGAGAGATCCCGCAGTGCATCGTCCAGACTCTGTAGGGAACAGGGCCCAGGACTCAAGCCCAAGGTCTCATCATGGCAGGCACCTGCCCTTGGGAATGTGTGTGAGGTCCTGTCTCTCCCCTCAGACAGTCGAAGGCTGCCTCCTCCAGCCACAGACAGGGATGGGTCTCTCTCTCCCCCCTTAGATGGGATGCAGCCATGTCTCCTCCCTCAGACCTGAGACATGTTACTTCCCTTAAATGGGGGCCAAGACTATAATTTTCCCCCTCAGATAAGTGACAGTAGTACCAACTGCTTCTTCAGGCAAATGCCAAAGCTGTGTCTCTCCCTCAGACAGGATCAGGGAAAAACCCAGCCCAACCTCCCCAGACTCAGACAGAGGGCACAGACCTGGTGTGGGAAGCCGAGACTCTCGGAGAGTTTGCTCATTTGGCCCAGGGTGGCCAGGTCCTCATCCAGGCGGCTGATGGCTTTCTGGATGTTCTCCCGATTGGTGGCTTGGGACGCCCCTGATGGAGACAGAGGTCAGGATTGGACAGACACTTCCTTCACTGCATAGCCTACAGCTGGTCATGGACTGGCCTGGCAAACAGAGAGCTTCCAGACCCAAGCTCTCAGGAAGAAAGTTAACAGGTAGCTCCCAGAGAAACCCCAGGCTTGGGAGAGAGGAGCTACATGGTACAGGATGCCAGGCCCTTGGAGAACTTGCCCGAAAAGCACAGACAGCTCTGCAGGTTACGCCAGTTTGGCAGATGCTAGGCTGTGCCAGGAGTGCCGTGTTCACAGAGGCCTTGCCCAGCAGGCAGATCTCTGGCAGTCCAGTCTACTGACCAATGTGCTGGTGCCCTGATTCCATGGCCAAGTGGCCTGCCATACAGGCAGGTTGGCACTCCCACCTCACTGCCTGGCTGGGGTGTGTGTGTCCACATTGGACTAGTAGTCCAGATTGGGGCAGTCCCTCAACCTCTAGGCTGAACATCAAGGTTTGGAGTCAAGAAACAGGAAGCTTTCTTTGCTCTGTTTAAACGACAGGACTTCCTGTCTTCTCTGTTTACACAGCATGGCGGTAGGTGGTGTGTACACATGTAGTTGGAAGAACGGTGAGAAAGGAGATCTGGATGGAGTCATAACACTAGCAAATGAAGTTTGGAGTGGCTCTGACCAGGGACAAAGGCAGCCTGTTGAGGAGGGGGAGGAGGAGGGATGTGGAATCAGGACCCAGAGCTGTCTACGAAAAGGAGAGAGCTGAGCAGACAGTAGTGTGTACCCAGCATGTCTAGACTCACAACAGCTCTGCTACGGTCTGAATGTTTGTCTCTCTCCAAAGTTCTTATGTTGATCTAATCCCAGTGTTGGTATGAGAAGGTGACAAGGTCATATGGGTAGTGTCCTCATGAATGGGATTAGTGTCTTTATAAAGAGGCCTGGGACAACTTGTTTGCCCTTGACACCAAGGAAGGACAAATATAGGAATAAACCCCTCTCCAAACACCAGATCTGCTGGGACATCCTGCCTCTAGAACTGTAATAAATTCCTGCTTTTTAGAAATTACCCGGTCTGTAGTTTTTTTTTTTTTTCTTTTTTTGTTATAGACAATCTCCTACGCTTTCTGAGAGAAACTGTTTCAAACCCTCACCATGGGGCTGCCATGTTTTCTTCCATACAACCCTACTCTACTCTTGGAGCAGGAGTGAGCAGCATTCTCTCGGCTGACCTATTCATTAGTGTGAACAGATGAGGTGGACTTAGTTCTCACCACCGGCAGCCTGGTTCATCTGGGGTCAGCCACCCCTTAGGTGGGTCTGGAGAAGGTTGAGCCTCATTACTGGGAGTTATGGACACAGACTGGTGAGGAAGGGGGTCCCTTACAGCAAGAAGGAGAGAGCAACAGTCAGGGGAAGGGATCCTTGAGGCGGCCTCAGCTTGAGACTCAGCCTAACCCTAACCGGTTAGCCAAACACGTCTTTCCAATCAACCCTCCATTTGGGCTGTTCTTGGGCACCTCCTTTGGGCTAGAATGCTGCCACACAATCTCCCCAGAATGGCCCTGAAGCCCTGCCTGCCAGCCTGAGTCCTGCTCTAGGAGAAGCCAGTTCTGGGCCCCAAAGCTAAAAAGGCGATGCCCAGGAGCCAGCCTGGAGCTCCCTCCAGGAGACTTCTCGGCGGATCTAAAACCACAACTCCCAGGGAAGCTCAGGGAGCCCACCTTTGATGATGTCTGTGTCTTCCAGCGGCAGCTTCCACAGCATCTTGTACTTGCTGGCCGTGTCGATAACGCTGGCTGCTGTGTACCTGTGGGCAGCCAACAGGGTGCTCTGGCCAGGGCAGGGGAGTGGAGCCCAGGGCAGGTCAATGGCTTTCCTGCCTATGCCTTCCAGCCCCACCCTGGCCACTCACAGACTCATGGAGCTGCGCCTCAGGGAGCCTGACTTCCGCTTCAGGGTGGTGCACACTATGAGGTCCGTGAACAGGAAGAGGGACCGGTCCTTCTTACCACCGATGGCCTTCTGTGGAGCCCAAGGTGGGATTCAGGCTGGGTGCATAGTTCAGAAGTCCAACCACCTGCCCTCAGTGCCCACAGGGACTTTGAGTCCAGGGAGAGGTGAGGGGGTCAGGACTTGGCCAGTGCTCCCTTTAGGGTCGACGAGCACAGACCCATGGGTAGCAGAAGAGTGAGCTAAGGTGGGCGAATGGGGATAGCAGCCGATGGGGTTTTTCTTACCACTTCAATGACCATCTCCTGCCTCAGGAAACGCCGAAGGGGGGCCTGGAGCTGTGGAACAGGGGGGACACAGTGTCTTAAAGATGAGTTATTAACCCCTTATTAATTTATTTAATTAATTTATAATTAATTAATATTAATTAATCCACAAATTCCAGTGACCCACCAGCCCATGCCATGAGCCAGGTCAGTGGAAGCAGCAGCCTGTCCTCTCCCAGTGCTACGCTACTGGGCCAGGGACACCCAGTCAGATGGATGGGTGGGGCAGTGTGGTCCCAGATGCAAGCAGACCCCGATGGGGATGCGGACAGGCCAGGGTTCCAAGTGACATGGGGGCCGAGCAGAGATGTGGCTGGGAAGGGTGGGGTACCTACATCCTCCATGCCCTCGATGTGGGCCTCGATCTCCTGTAGCACGCGGGCATGCCGCTCGGCCTCCTCTGCACTCCGAACACCCTTGTTGATGCGCTCAGCCACCTGCTTGATGTTCCGTTGCGCGTCCAGCAGGAGTGGGTGGTCTGGGTGGTCTTCGGGAGTGTGCTTCAGGAGGTCCTGGGGTGGAGAGGGGATCTGCTTAGCTGCCCTGGGAGCCCCAAAATGACTGCTGGAGGAGGAGGAACTATGGGTGAGCACTGAGGGCTTTCTTTCCTGCTTGATCTGAAGAGCCCAATGCCAGCTCAACGAGGCACAGGCCTTCGAGCTTCCTGCATCTCTCCCCACACCTGCTGACCTTGTCCTCCTTTCCATCCGGCCCCTTGCCCACCTTCACCAGAAGCTCGTAGCGCGGAATCCGCTGCACCGGCTTGATCATGAGGTCAGACAGTGCCTGCTTCTCTTTGTTCTCACGCATACTTTGCTGAAACGCAAAGCAGGGTGAACGGCCCCATGTGAGGAATGACATGCAAGGAAGAGGGGCTCCCAGCAAGTCCCTCCAGTTCAATCCAAGACCCACTGGCTAGGGTCACGGTGCTCTGGTCGAAAGCTCTGGTGGCTCCCGAAACTAGTCTAGGGTGAGGTCCAGGTCCCCCCCCCTTGCCTCAATCAACATACCTCCAGAAACTTGAGAAAGGCTGGCTTTGCCTCCTTAGCCACACGGACAGCATCTTTTGCGTTGAGGAAGTTGTCGATATAGGCGGAATAGATGTTCACCAGGATGTCCTTGGAGAACTGTGGGTGACAAGGCAGGTTGGGGAGGCTCCTGTGTCCCTCACATCTTCATTCTGTTCTAGCTTCCATCAACTCATGCGTCAACAAGAAATGGGTACAGTCTCCAGGGGATCAGGTGTGGGAGCCAGTGGACATACATACATACATACATACATACATACATACATACATACATACATACATACATGGGTATATCTTCTGGAGACAGGCTGTGTGAGCCAGTGGACATGCATACATACAAGTTTTATCTTCTGGGTACATGTTTTGTGTGTAAGCACATGTACAGTGTTTGGATATATTCTGTGGCCCACACCTGATTCTCTCACTTCCAACATGGCATTTCTGTCTCCAGGTCTCCAACACCACCAAGTCAGCCAGGCAGGTCTCTCTCCTAGTGGGTGGAGTGAACAGACACTTCCTCCCCCAGGAACACGGTTCTCCAACTCATGCACACCCACCCTTGGGACTGGGCTGCAGCCTACTCCTCTAGGGAGCACTCCCTGGCTGACACTCTCTGCCCAATGTGTACATCTGGACTCTGGCTTCTCCAAGGTCCCAGGACCAGCTCTCTCCTCTCCAAAGACAGAAAGGTTCCTCTCCAGCCACAGTAAATCCTGGCTCAGGCTAAGGCACACGCTGGTGGCTAACACCTGCTGGCCAGCTGATGATAGATAGGGGCCTCAGTTGGGAGCCAGGACACCTGGGTTCCTATCTCAGCTGCACCATGGACAGGCTAAGGGGCAGGCTGCAGACTCCCCACCTCTCGAAGGTGTCAACTATCCTCACCTCTGGAAAGAACAGGGCAAAACCTGAAGCAGCTGAGGGCAGGACAGCTGTCCCGGGATAATGTGTCCTACCTAGACTGAGCCCAGGGGAGGCATAAACTTCCCGTTAGCCCATGGTCAGCATCCAGGTCCAGACAGGGAGCTGAGCTTGGTGACACTGGGGGTGACTACAGGGGAGACAGTAGCACTTAATCCCAACTGGGGTCATGGCGCACCCCTATAATCTCGGCAGAGGGGGGCAGAGGGGGGCAGAGGACCACTGCAAGTTTGAGGGCAGTCCTAGTTTATATATAGCAAGTTGTAGGCCAGAAGAGAAAAGAAACCACACTCACATCCCAAAGTAGACATTATATATATATATATATAGTACATGTATATATATGTATATATACATATATATATAGTATATGTATATGTATATATATGTATATATACATATATAAACATTTTTTGGCTAGTTGAGTTCTTGGAATGTTCCTTTTGAAATTATGCAGCTCTGAGTAACCATTGAGTTTGGCTGTGTTTTATCAGACATTATCATACATTCTTGGGAATTATGGCAAAATAAAATGTCACTTAAAAGTTTTTCAAGTATAATTACAGTTTTATAATTGAATACTAAAGCTAAAAAGGGAAGAAAATGGCATGTTGTGTTTTACAGACATTTAAAAATGAAATGTTTATTAGCTTTGTTTTTTTGGAATTCTGAGCCACCACTGAAAACCCTGGAGAAGTTCACAGAATGTCTGGCCTGTGATGAAGGGAGTATGTGGCACAGGATGGAACCAGAACTCTGCCACTCATGTCTGCGACTCTCAGCAGATGACATCACTCTTTGCCTCAGCCATTGACTTTGAAGTCAGGGTAGTAATGGTCTCTTCCTTCCAGGACTGTTGCTACACACAATGTTTAGAATAATGTCTCTGTGTAATAAGCACCAGAGGGTATGAGCTATGACTATTAAAATATCTGTTGGAGAAAAGAGCCAGCCAGGATGAAGCCAGGATGAGTCAAGGGTCAAGGTCAGGCCATGGTTGAGGAGTGGGTTAAGTAGCAGCATTCTCGTGGAGCTGGGTGAGTGGCAGCATCAGTTCAGGGTCAGGACTAGGGTCAGGTCAGTGCCAGCCACTGGGGCCAGGTCCAGGATCAAGGTCAGTGGCTCCAGTCGTTTGATCCAGGTGTTCCCCATAAACTTAATGTGTTCTGAATGCTTGATCCCCAGCTGATGGCAGTTTTGGAATTAGAACCTCGCTGGAGCTGTATTGTTGGGGGCGGGCCTCTGGGGGGATATAGCCAGCTTCCCCTTGCCAGTGATGGGCACACCTTTCTGCCACTGTTTGCAGTGCTGTGGTGGAGGTGATGTCCGCCCTCTGCTCATGCCATCATTTTCCCTGCCATCACAAAGCTTCCCCTTGAGTCTGTAAGCCAAAATAAGCCCATTCCTTCCACAAGCTGCTTCTGGTTGGTTCTCTGGGCCAGCAATGAGAAAGCTGACTCCAATAGGAGTTCATGGACTGGAGCACTCACCGACTGGACGAGCAGGGCCCCCACCGTCTGCTGGGCATGCCACGTCTGCACGCAGTGCCGCACCTGCTCCAGGAACTGCTCGTGGTGTTCTAGGAGCTCGGGGATCTGGTCAAAGATCTCGTCCACCAGTGACGGGTCACACAGCAAGGAGTTCTCTGGCTGCTTCAGAGGCTGCATGTAGCCCTGGGGGACACACAGGGTCAGTGCACCCTCCTGCATCACCCAGGCCAGATGGCCAGATGCTTAGTGACCAGCCTCTGCATCTCCCTTGTTCGAGCAGTGGGGAGAGAGGATCATCCCCACATCAGCCCTCTTACCCACCCCAGATCTGTCAAAGAAGGAGGTAAGGGGGCTTAGGGAAGGTTTGCTGGATGCATGAATAGAAGCTAGAATGAGAAAAGAAAAGGGTGCTCCCCAGGCCACACGAGCTCAGCAAGTATTTGTTGAGCACTTGCTGTGTGCCAGGCACTGTACTAGGAGGCTTTTAAAAAAATATTTTATTCATTTTCAAGCAGAGAGAGAGAGAGAGAAAGAGAGAAAGAGAGAGAGAGAGAGCACCATGACCACCACCTTGTGGGTCTGGCTTATGTGGGACCTGGGGAATTGAACCCAGGGCCTTAGGCACTGGAGGCAAGTGCCTTAACCACTGAGCCATCTCTCTAGCCCTGTACTAGGAAATAGGAGAGAGTGATTAACAAGAAAAGACCCAAAGCAGAGCATTGTGGCACATACCTGGACTCTTAGCACTTGAGAGACTAAGGCAGGAGGATTGCAATAAGTTTGGGGACAGCTACATAAAGAGACCCTATCTCCAACAAGAGAGAGAGAACCAATCTCCGACCCTGACCAAGTTTCCTTCTAACTATTCAGCTCAAACACAAGATAAAACATACAAACAGGATCCCCATGAGCTGAGGCCAGCGCAGGGATAGCCTGAGCTAGAGTGAGACCTTACCTGTGGGGGGGGGGGAGGAGCAAAAACAAATAAAACACAAAACAATTAAATAAAATAAGGGAAAATCAGATTTCATCAAATCTAAGATGTACCATTGCTTTTGTTTATTTTTTTTAAAAAAACAGTTATTTACTTATTTGAGCGAGAAAGAGGCAGACAGAAAGAGATAATCAGCACATCAGGGCTTCCAGCCACTGCAAATGAACTCCAGGCACATGCACCACTCTGTGCAGCTGGCTTTATGTGGGTACTGGGGAGTCAAACTAAGTCCTTCTGCTTTGCAGGCAAACGCCTTAGCTGATAAGCCATCTCTCCAGCCTGCTTTGGTTTATCTTTAAGAAAAAGAATTTGGTTTCAATTAAATTAGGATATGCCACCAATTATGCAATGAGCTGTGGCTGTGAGACATTATAACAAGGTGAAGACCACTGCAGAAAATTTTCCAGTGATAAATTAAAATGCATAGGGCAGACAAAACAGGGGGGCACGGGAGGGAAGTTACTGAAGTCATGTCAGTGACACTATCTAGACATTGCTTTAACAGTTTTCAAATATACAGGGCAGTCTGTGGCTGAAATGCCTGTTTTTCACATTAAATCAAATTGCATTCAGTGATGTTCCTTCAGCATGAACAGCCTGCCCCATGGCTGGCGCTCGCACGGTGAGGTTGCCCTCTACTGGCCCATACTGTAACTACAGGCAAAAGCAATGAGGGTGTTAATTGAAAAAGCATATGTGATGTTGCAATAACATTTATATTAAACACTTTAAAAAATCTGGCTTGTTTTGTAAAATAAACTTGAAAAAGTCAAGCTTCACAGATCCTCTCGGCTGTCTAGGGATTCTGAAAAGGCTGGGGTGACAGTGAGGTGACAGCAGGCAGTTTACTAAAGAGTTCTCCAGCCACTACAGGCCAGTACCCTGCCTGGGTCACCCCACAGAGGAGCAGGAACACAGGGGGGAGGAAAGAATAACAGATGAGGAGCCTGAAAAGCCAGCCTAGACCCTGATAAACCAACCTCCGTGTCCACTGGCCTGAATTCTTGAGCGACAACCCTGTGTCTGACAGCTGAAAGCTGAGTGAAGGGGACAGAAAACGAGTGAGAAACAAGTTTGGGGGCCAGAGAGATGACTCAGCCGTAAAGGCACTTGCTTGCAAAGCCTGATGGCCCAGGTTCAATTCCCCAGGACCCACATAAAGCCAGAAGCACAGAATAGTACGTGAGCCTGGAGTTCGTCTGCAGTGGCAGGGAAGTCCTGGCTGGCCCATACTCTCTCTCCTTCTCTCTCTCAAATAAATAAAATAAGAAATAAGCAAGCTTGCATGCTAGAAGGAGAAAAAAAGATCTGGAAATAAGAGATGTATGGAGGGGGTCATCATGGTGGTCAGGGAAAGAGGTTTTCTGAGCTGGGAATGCTGGGTTTCAAGATGAGTTCTAAGGCCGAGGTGACATCCAGGAAGAAGTGTAGACTTAGAGCCTGGGTTCAAATCCCATCTCTTTCTGGCTGCTTATCTTGGTATGTAACTCTTATTTCAGTTTTTGTTTGTTTGTTTGAGATAGGGTTTTGCTATGTAGCCCAGGATGGCCTTGAACTCTCAACCCTGCCTCTGTCTCTCAAATGCTGGGGTTACAGAAAATGACTGTGTTTCCACTCAGCTGTGGAAACCCTAACCCCTAACTACTCCCCAGCCCCTGGCCACCACCCAGAGAACACTGTGTGGTTCACAGAAGGGGCTCAGAGCAGATCTGTGGGAGGGAGGGGAAGGTAGGCTGGTTGATGGGTTGGTTCTACAGTCTCCCGAGTTCTCCCTGCACTCGTTGCCCTCACTCACTCTGCCTGGGGGACTCTGTACCCCTCCCAGCCCAGGGGCCCAGACCTGGCTCTGTTTTCCCAACCTCATCCCCCAGAGCCCACCAGTTATATTGCCCGACCTGAACAGCCCATCTCCTAAGTGTCTGTCCCCCCTCCTTCCTCCAGCCCCCTCCCTTGCTTGCCTGAGCTCCGTAGCCCTGGTCCTGGCCTCCTCCTCTGCCACCCGCCTTCCCAGCAGTCAGTCAGACTTCATGAAACACAAATCCAGTCACATGTCTGCCTGGCTCAAAACCCTCCACTGACTCTCCAAGGCCCCTGCTGGGGTCCAAATCTACCTCTTAATGGTTCAAGGCCCCCACAGTGTAGGCCCTGTTGGATCCTGTATTGCCTTTCAAACACCAACCCCTCATGCTCCAAGCCATAGGGCCTCTGTGCCAGTCCTTCTAATGGTGTGATGTGGTGCATGGCGCCCTGTGGTGTTTCCTTCAGGGAGCCTTCCCAACTGTTCACTGGGTAGTACCCTCCGTGCCTCTAGAGGCTTGTCTCCCCCCACACCCCAGCAGCTCCCAGGGCAGAGCTCATCTCCTGCTCATCCCTGGACCAGGGCCAGCCCATAACAGGTGCCCAGCATTTAATTCCAGTCAACAAACAACTTCCCAGTCAATGAATAAAACAGCAGAAGGGACACGCCCAAGAGCGCTGCACAACTAACCTTGGGGACCAGGTTGCTGGGAGATGTGGAAGGACAGCAGAGTGGAAACTCCTGCCCTGGCATGGCCTCCTCCATTCTTGTCTGCCCTGATTGGGGGAGGGGCAACTTCTTCCTCTGAGACCAGCACAGCAGAGATCTCCGTAGGTGGGCTCTGGCCTGGGCCCCTGTCCATGACCTGGGGCTGTTCCCACACTCAGAATGGTGGTCTCAGGGTGGGTCTGGGTCAAAGGCCTTACCTGCATCAGGGTCCGCAGTGACTCCACATATGACTGCTCCGTGTCCAGCAGGGTCATGGTCACATGCTTCCGCATATCCTGTGGGGACAGTAGAGGGTGAGTGGCATTTTGTGCTCCTCAGCCCTGTCACCTGCAGCCACACCTTTAGCCACACTCTTTCCATGGTTTTCCCAGCCTGCCTCCTGCGCCCCCCCCCCAAGTTATTCTACCAAAGCATTCAGAACTCCACTCAGCCAGGCCTTCACTGGGGTGCATTTCCTGCAGGGAACACTCCCTCATATCTCAAATGCACTCCTCCAAATTGAACCCTGTTCCTCCACCCCACCTCCAGCCACTGAAGCGGTTCTGAAACCTCTGGTTTACATATTAGTTACCCTGATGGGTTCTGGACAAGTACGAAAAAAATAATAGTAATAAACCAATGCCCCTCGCATTAGCGGAGGGAGATGCCTCAGGGCCATACCCACTCCAGCACCCCACTTGGACAATGCTCCCTTCTAGCTCAGTGCTGTGGGGACATGCCACAGCATCCCTCAGAGTAAATACTGTCACCTCCTGCTACAGATGAACACACTGGCCCAGGGAGGTGAACTTGGTGCCAGAGACCATACAGAGGCCATGACAGCAATGCCATAAGTTCAGACATAGTCAGATTCCATTCTCCTTGAAAAGGTTACTCAGTCCATTAGCCCTGTACCAGGCCCTGTTCTAGGCACTTCATATTATCTGGCCCTCCTGTCTTTGTGGGACATGGTATATGTTAGTCTCCCCATTTTGGGGGTGGAGAAAAGGAGGCCTAGCCACTGGTGCCCCACCACCCAAGGGATAGGGTTTCTGTCCCTGTTGGAATGAACCTTGTCCTGTGGGAAGGCTTGGCTGGAAGCTGGCTTGGGAATTAACCCACTCCTCCAAGAAACCCTTCCCGTTGGCACCTGTTGCAATCAGCTCTCTTGATGGCACAAAGAACCCAACCAAAAGCAAACTGATGGGAGGAAAGGGGTTATTTTGGCTTATAGACTCGAGGGGAAACTCTATGATGGCAGGGAAAACCATGGCATGAGCAGAGGCTGGACATCACATCCTGGCCAACATCAGGTAGACAACAGCAACAGGAAAGTGTGCCAAACACTGACAAGGGGGAAGCTGGCTATAATACCCATAAGCCTACCCCCAGCAACACACCTCCAACAAGTTTCCAATTCCAAAACTGCCATCAGCTGGGGATCAAGCATTCAGAGCACATAAGGTTATGGGGGACACTTGAATCACACATTCTGCTCCTGGCCCCCCATAAACTGATAACCATACATTATGTAAAGTGAAATGTACCCAGCCCAACTCCAAAAGTCTACATAGTTTTTATCCATCTCAATGATATTCAAACATCCCCATATTTCAAGGTCTTTCCATTGAGCTGTAATACACAAATAAAAACAACAAAAAACCATACTGGCACAGAATATTCACACTGCAAAAGATGGCATTGGGCATAGCAAAGATGGATTGAACCAATACAAGATTTAAGGCAAACAGGACAAACATCAAACTTTACTCCAAGTCCAATAATTCTAATCAGTGATGGTCTCTGGAGTTCCAATTCTGCCCCTCCAGCCAGGCTACTCAGTCCCAGAAAACTTCATCTGGTGCCAGCAGCTAGCTCTCCTTGGCAGTCATCCCATAGTCCTGGCATCTCAATGGGTCTCCAGTGCAACCCACAGTTCATCCTCATGACTCCATCAGGCCTCCACGCAGGCAATCCAACACACCTGCTTCACACTGCCTATGGTCATTTCCAAAAAACAAAACCATGTTGCATATCCAATGACCCCCCTTTCCTGCATCTATTATACTCCATAGTACCAAGCGGGCCACCAATTTGTTAATCCAGGGGGGTGAAGAGTTGACTTTGAAGAGCAAGAAACCTCCTTCAGCATTCAGGCCCCTTAGTTCAAAGAGGTGATATTCTTCCTGCTGTCCCAATGCAGGTCACCTGGCCCAATCTTAATGGTTGTAATCTCAAACAACTGCAGCTGAACGGGCAGCAGTTTCAGCCCATATATTTCATTTCTTTCTGCGCCATCTCCATCTGCTCACAGCAGTCCATTTTTTTTTTTTAAATATTTTATTTATTCATTTTTCAAGGAGAGAGAGAGAGACAGAGAGAGAGAGAGAGCGCACCAGGGCCACCACCTTGTGGGTCTGGCTTATGTGGGTCCTGGGGAATTGAACCTGGGGCCTTAGGCACTGGAGGCAAGTGCCTTAACCACTGAGCCATCTCTCCAGCCCCAGCAGTCCATTTTTATGCAATGCAACCCTGCACAAGTTCTCAGGACACAGGCAGGCTAACTACAGCAAGCCTCTCACACACACTGCTTCTAGACTAGTCCCAACAAGGTTCCTTCTCACCCTCATAAGCCAAACCTCACAGACCATAGTCCTTACTGCATTTAGGTCTTTTCCAAGTTAATCAGAATCCATCAAGCTATACTTACAGTACTGCAAGGCTTAGGCTGAGGCTCCAAATTCCTCCACATTCCTCCTGCAGTTCAGCTCCAAAGGCCAAAAGCCACACAGTCAGATTTCAGCCAGCAACAGCCCCACTCTCGAAACCAATTTAACTGTTGTAGTCAGATCTCTCACTGCTGGCACAGAGAACCCAACCAAAAGCAAGCTGATGGGAGGAAAGGGAAGCTTTGTGATGGCAGGGGAAACAGTGGCATGAGCAGAGGCTGGACATTACCTCCACCACAGCACTGCAAACAGCAGCAGGAAGGTGTGCCAAACACTGGCAGGGGACACTGGCTATATCCCCCAGAGACCCACCCCCAACAACACACCTCCAGTAAGGTTCCAATTCCCAAAACTGCCATCAGCTGGGGATCAAGCATCCAGAACACATGAGGTTATGTGGGACCCCTGGATCACACTACCACAACACCTGTCCCAATGGTTGCTTTTTCCTGGTAGGGACTCTATTCTAGGACTCCTCACTGACACCTGAGTCCAGTACAGTGGCTCTGGGTCAAGGTCTTTAACTTCTGTGGCATGCCTCTGGCTTAGTCTCCCCTCTCCATTCCTCTCCCAAGACTTAGGGTGGCCCAAGCAAGGCCTGCAGGTTTGAGTAAACATTCGTGTATGGCAAGACCAGTGTGGTGTCTATGCCTGGGCATCCTTCCAGGCCCATCAAGAACCCTGCAGGGTAGAGACTCAATGAGTCTCAATGAGTGGGGCTGACCTGGTCACTGCTCTGTCCAGGGTCTCTGCTTAGTGGATCTAAGCTCTGGTTCTGCCCGACCTGGTCAACTGCTCAGCTTTGGGAGTGTTTGTTGAAACAGGGTCTTACTCTAGACCGGGCTGGCCTGGAACTCACTATGTCTGGCTGACTCTGCAATCTCCTGCCTCAGCCTCCCAATTACTGAGATTCCTGGTGTGTATCACACCTGGCTTACTGCTCTCCTTTGAGGGAAACTCACCTCAGGCCCTTCCCTCTGACCCAGGGGCTTGCAGGTTAGGACTGTATCTCCATGCCCTCAATAAGGCCCCCTCAGAAGTGGGCTCCCATGCTAAGAGATATCGAGACAGGAACAACCCCCCATTGGGACACAGGAGGAGGCTGGCTTGCCACACTCTTGCCAGTCCTGTGTTTTGCTGTGCTCCCCAGCTCTTGCCTCAGAGCCCCCAACTAAAGGCGGGCTGTTTATCCTGGGTGCTTCTGAGCCTTTGAAAACTCAGAACAATTTCTAGCAAAAGGTGTGTGAGTGGGCCCACTCTCACATGGGGGCTTACAGCAAGCAGCAGGGGCCATTGGCCCTCCCTCGAGGACTGGCATGCTCACTCCTGTGCCCACAGTCCTCAGGACGCCTCAGCACCTCCCAGACCCGTGAGGCCTCATTTCAGCCTCACCATCACAGCTCCAAGACACATGAATTGTCATTCCCACTGCAAAGATGAGTCAAGTCAGAGAGGTGACATGACGCCCAACATCACAAAGCCAGTGATTGGCAGAACCAGGACCAGAGCGTCTTTAGCCATTGCCTGCAGAGCCTTAGGGCTCCCAGCACCCCAAGTTCCCACTTAGACTGGTCAACAGCCTCAAGCCACACAGCTCTGCCCTTCTTGGGCTGTGTGACATCGTCCCGTTTCCAAGCTCTGCTCTAGAAAATGGCACGAGCAGTAACCCCTCGCACCATGGGAATGAAACAAGAGAACAGCGCAGTGTCCACCCGTGCCTAGGTCCTCCTGGCCGGGGCCCTGGGCCTCATGGCCACCATCCCTTGCCCACACCCCTGGCTGGCCAGGCCCAGTGTGGGTCATGGTCAGTGCGGCTTCCTGCCCAAGAGCAGGGCTGGCTCCAGGCCTGCTGCCTGGGAGGCTGGGAGGTCTCAGGGAGCTGACGCTGCAAGGCCACCTCTCTCAGCCTCCTCCCTGCTACAAAGCGTAGTGGGCTGTCACTCAGCTGTCAGGTAAAGCACAGAAAATAAGGCCAGCTCTCTGTCACTGCAGGGAGCACCCTCTGCACGAGTCCAGACACGGGAGCAGTGCAGACAGGGGAAGAAGGAGACAAGGACAACGCAGCTGTCAACCAGATCAGCAGGCCCACCTGTTCTGGGTGGGACAGCCCTGAAGGCCTGGCTTCCCTTCAGAGCCCCTCACCCCTCACCAGCCGTGTCCCTAGACCTTCACTCCACATGGCCCTACTGTAGATTGGGGAGGTGTGGGCAGGGGATACAGCAGGAAGAATTGGGAGGAGGGGGCTCAATTGTCATCACGACCCAAAGACTTAGACTGATATCCACAGAACTGACAGACACACACGTCACGAAGGCAAGATGCCCTCACAGCAACAAAAATACAGCCCAGTCAGGCCCTCCTGCTGGAGACTTTGGGCAGTGGAGACACAGCACAGCACACACACAGCACCTGAAGGAGGACAGAGCCACATTTCCCCTGGGACAGCAGAGTGGCACAGAGTTCAGGCCCAGATTACACACAAAGACAAGGCGACAGTCCTGGAAGCCGACCCTTCCCCCACAGGGAACATACAAGGAGCCAGGAATGGGGCTACCACCTTTCCAACAGCTTGACACCCCCAAAGCCGAGTAGGTCCAGGGGAAGATGGCAAGGGGGAAGCAGGGAAGCAAAGATGGCTACCCCCACCCCCCTCCAGCACATACATACAGCTGGGGGCACCGCAACCCTGGAAACCTCACCATCCTGGCCTGGGGGCAGGGGTGCCTCAGCAGCAGATCTGCTTCCACAACGACCCACTTCCCAAGCAGAATGCCACCGGGCCTGGACCCTCTGAGCTGTGCCAACCACGGTCCAGCCAGAGATCCTCACCATCAACCTCTCTGCCCTCTTGGGGTGGGGGGTGTCCAGCCCTCCCCAAGCCCCGTGGCCCAGGATCCGAGTTCCAGGCCCGGCTCCGGTCCAGGGTCAGGCCGGGCCCGGTGCGCCCTCCCCCTCGGTACCTGGGCCTCGGCCGGCTCTTCGGCGGCGTCAGCGCCCCCGCCCCCGGCGGGCTCCCCGGAGGCGGCGGCCGGGCCCAGATCGCGCATGTCTTCCAGCGCGATGGTGAACTGGGCCAGGGTCTTCACCATCTGCAGCATGCGGCCTGCCCCCCGCGGGAGCCGAGGGGGTGGGCGCGGAGTCGGCTGGCCGCCGCGGTGGCGGTGCGGGTCCCAGCGTCGCGAGCGAGCGGAGAAACGGAGAGCGAGCGAGCGAGCGAGCGAGCGCGGAGCGGCGGCCTCCTCCGCGCAGGGAGAGCGCGCGGCGGGGGACGGTCCCTCCTCTCCGCGCAGCTGGCGGGACCTCGCACCCCGCCCCCAGCCTCCCTCGCCCCAGGGCACAAGCCACGCACCCCGTGGACGAAGACCACCGGACACGCACTTTCTGTTCACACCGGCAGCCTACATGGGCACGAACTGCAAACCATGGAGCCGGGCACGCACATGCTGGCACAGACTAACTAGGTCCGGGTCAAGGGCACCGGCATCCACAGTGTCCCATGCAGACCGGAACCCTGACCCACAACCACAGCAGGGCACAAGCGGGCACCCCTACACGCAGTCACTTAGGGGCCCTGACCACCCTGGGACACGGCTTGGGTGGAATGGAGGGGCCCACCTTGAGGCATCTCTCGCCCTTTCAGTCCAGTCCTGGGCACCTGCAAGGCCTTCAACCTTGGGGAGGGGCTCAGACACACCTGCCAAGCCCACCCCACACAACTCCCTCATGTCTGTTTGCTCAGACCCCAGGGCTAAGGCCACAGCTAGCCCACACCACAGATGCAGGCCTGGGGTGGGGCAGTAAGCTCCTACTGGCACTAGGAAGGGGCCCCATGCACGCTGCGCCTCTTCCAGTATTGGGGGCTCCCACACTCACCAGGCTCACAGCTGATTCTCTCGCCCCAACATGCTTGAATGGGGACATCTGAATCCCATCACCCAAGCCAGGTCCATCTGCTCACTCGTCCCTTCCCCACCTTTGGTGCCCCAACACTTCTCCCCAGTCCAAGGGCTTTGAACTAGGCTTTTGTCTCTCTCCTAGCAAGGCTACAAGTGCCTCTTCCTCCAGAAAGCCCTCCCTGATCCTGTGTTCTCAGAACCTCAGGTTTGCTACTTCAGTCAGGGACCAGCTGGTAACTACACACATGGACTCCTCTCTCCTCTCTCTCCTCTCTCTCTCCCTCCCTCCCTCCCTCCTTCCCCACCTCAGATAAGCCTAGGGCCTTGCTTATGTCAAACATGATTTTCTTTTTCTTTTCTCATTCCTTTAAAATATTTTTTAATTATTTATTTGCAAGCAGAGAGAAAGAGAGAGACAGAAAGAAAAGAGACAGGCAGAGAGGAGACAGAGAGAATGGGCACACCAGGGCCTCCAGCCACTGCAAACAAACTCCAGATGCATGAGTCACCTTGTGTATCTGGCTTTAAGTGGGTGCTGGGGAATTGAACTCCAGTCATTAGGCTTTGTAGGCAAGTGCCTTACCACTGAACCATCTCTCCAGCCCCTAAAATATTTTTATTTATATGAGAGAGAGAGAGAAGGAAAGGAAAGGCACTCCTGCCACTGTAAATGAACTCCAGACACATGCACCATTTTGTGTGCCTGGCTTTATGTGGGGACTGGGACACTGAACCCAGCAAGTGCCTTTATTTTTTATTTTTTTAGATTTTTCTTTTTGGTTTTTGAGGTAGGGTCTCGCTCTAGTCCAGGCTGACCTGGAATTCACTATGTAGTCTCAGGGTGGCCTTGAACTCACAGCAATCCTCCTACCTCTGCCTCCCAAGTGCTGGGATTAAAGGCGTGCGCCACCACGCCCAGGTAAGCAAGTTTTTTTAAAACACTGAGCCATCTCTCCAGTCTCCTTTCTTCTGAACTCCCTTCCTCCCTCCCTCCTTTCTTTCTTCCTTGGCCTGGGTCTTGCTATGTAGCCCAGGCTAGCCTCCAACTCTTGAGCCTGCTCAGTGCTAGAGTGCTTGCCTAGCCTGCATAAGGCTCAGACGGGACTGCATTAAAACAAACAAAAAACCTGCTTATAACCTTTGACCGGGTGCAGTGGAGTACACTTGTAGTCCCAGAACTTGGAAGGAAGAAACAGGAGGATTAGGAGTTTAGGTCATCCTCAAATGCATAATAAGTTTGATTTTGGGCTACATGAGACCATCTTAAGAAAAAAAAATACAGAGCTGGGACTATAGCTCAGCCGCAGACTGCTGGTTTAGCATGCACAGGTCCTAGGCTCACTTCCCATTGCTACAAATAAATTCAAAAACAAACAAACAAAATAACTTTCTGATCCTCCTGTCTTCTTCCTGAGTCCTCCCTGCCCAGCCTCTCCTGAAAGGGCAGGCCATAGGTACCTACCACTGGATGCCTCAGAATCCAAAACATCCACAATAATTATTTTGTTTTGTTTTGTTTTTCGAGGTAGGGTCTCACTCTAGCCCAGGCTGACATGAATTCACTATGTAGTCTCAGGATGGCCTTGAACTCTTGGTGATCCTCCCACCTATGCCTCCTGAGTGCTGGAATTTTTAAAGGCGTGTGCCACCATGCCCAGCCATCCACAATCATTTTCAGTCTCCCAAAAGAATAAAAATAAAACACACAGGGAGAATTCCAAAGGAGCAGCAAAGTAGAAGCAGTGCACCCCGCCAGCAGGGGATCCCAGGGGAGTGAGCACAGCCTGGATGCACTGGGGAGGGTGTTGGGCTCATACTGGGCATGCTCAGTAAGTGTGCGCTGCATCAGTGAACGAACAATCCGTAAGACCTGGGTGCCCGGCTCAGGACAGGCATTCATTCAGCTTGTTGAGTGAGAGAATGAATGCAGGAGCTCGTGTGAGCCACATAAAGCACCTTTTCTGGCCCCTCTGGAACAGTGGTTCTCAAAGTGAGGCCCCAGAACTAAGAGCCTCCCCCCAGATGAACTAAAATGCATATCTGAAGCCCACCACCCTGCCTGGAGGCTAAAACCCAGCGAGTCCATCTGTCCATCTATCTTTTCTCCTCCCAAGGGATGGCTTGGCACCTCCCTAGGGACCAAGCTCATGCCTCTTGCTCCTCAGGGTGGGCATGTAGGGGGAGGCCTGGGTGGTGGTGGAGGGGGATCCATCCATCCATCCATCCATCCCTTCCCTAGCTTTGGGAGGACCAAGCCCAGAGGGGCGATTCCAACTTGCTGGCTTCCAGGACTGAGCAGAGGGAGTTCGAGCATTCCCTAGAGAATTCTGGGAGAAGGAAGGGGTTTGAACAGGTCTGGAGGTCAGGAGACACAGGGGCAGCCCACGGTGGACTTAGTGCCAAAGGCACTGAGGGCTGCACTGCTTCATTAAGGGTGGCTAATTCGATCCGAGCCTGTTGCCGTGGAAACAGGGTGATTTGTGGAGCAGGGCAATGAAAGGAATGGAGGAAAGGGACAGCCCCACCATGGTGATTTCACTCTCTTGGGGATCTGCAGCTGTCTGGAGTGTGGAGGTCTGCTATACCCTCATCTCCGTGCTCTGCACCCCACTTCAGACATCCTCCTCCTCCTCAAACAGCGCCCCTTGCTCAGGATAGGAAGAAAGGGCTCAGCCTACCAGACAAACCACCGCCCACTCCACGACAGACTGCCAGGCACCCTCGCTCCAGGACCATCCTTCTGTTGTCCCAGGGGGAACCCCTGGACCTCTAACCTCCAGCAGATCTGCTGACAAAGTCTTCATTTCAGCGGTCCTACAGCTAGTGCTGGACAAGGGCCTTCGAGGGTGACAGAGGCTAGGAGAAGGGCAAGGAGGACAGAAGGATGGAACGATGGCAGGCCACCGAAGGAATGGATGCCTGAACAGACGGTGGGTTCAGTGACTGAATAACTTCTCTAATTTTTTCATTTACTGATTAGTCCAGTAAATATTTACTGAGCGCTTACTAGGCACCAAGCATTGTGCTAGGGATTTAAGGATAAAAAAGAGGTCTGTATCCTACTGGGCACCAGCCAGCTTGGTAGCAAGACAGGAATTGAAATAACAGAAAGTGAAGGCAGCTCCTGAAGAGATCTGTTCTAGAAAGTAGGTCTCCTCAGGCTCCTGCCGGGTGGAGACAGTCCAGCCTTTCCCACCTGCCCAGTTGTTTTTCTCAAGAGCTCATCCTGGGGCCCCAGAGCTGCCCACACTGGACTGCTTACCTTCACAAATGCTGTCTGTGCGGCCAGGTGACTCTACCACTGCTCTACAAGCCCTGGTTTCTACCCCCTCCCCCCAGTCCTGCAGGAGGGGCTCTGTTTATCGATAGGCCCATTTACAAACCAGGAAATGAAGACTTAGAGAGGCCACGGAGCTGGGAAGGCTCAGCTGGCTGCTTCAGGTCCCCTTGGTGTGGGGTTAAGCCTCCCTGTCGCCCCCTGGCTACCTGTTCTGTTTCTTGCCAGTGACGTAACAGGTGCCCCTGGTGGAGGAAAGTTTTGAAGATAAACATGATGCCATCTACAGGCTCTGCCAGGATCAAGGACGATTGTCCCTGGGAACCCAGCCCTGGCTGCTGGCCCAGCCCGACTGTCTGGTACTCCTGACCCCACCCATGTCCACCAGCATGAAGTTGGTACTGGATGTTCCCAGCCTAATAGACCTTCCATTTCACTGCTTCTACCTCTTTTGATCCTCGGAGTCATTAAGGAGAGGACAGTCTCCAAAGAGGGACTTTTTGGTCTAGAAACAAAGACTGGGTCCTTAGAGGCCATACAGGTTAGGTGCAAATCCTCCTTCTGTGGCCTTGACTCAGACACCTCACCCTGTTGGGTTTCGGCTTCCCCTTCTGTTCCTGCCCTACCCCCCTTCTTTCCATCATCCATGCCTTCCCCAGGCTCTCCTGGGTCACATCCTGCTCTCTTGGTAGACCCTCCCTTCTGGAAGGAGAGGCCTGTCAAGGTTTTCCAGTTCCCAGGCCTCCTAGGCAGCTGAGGGGAGATATCCAGGCCACAGAGCTCTCTGAGGACCGGGAAGAATGCGCTCTGGGAACGGGAAGGAGCACTCCAGAGCCGGAGACCTTCCTGCCCTGGGGGTGTCACTCTGCATACATGGGTCTGTGGGATAAGAGTGACAAAGTGTGCCCTATGCACGCAATGGTCATCTGTAGATAACGCTGGTCCACGTGGTTCAATAGTGCTTTAATAATAGCTAGCTCACTTATTGAGCATGGCCTATGCGCTCCACACTCAGTCTTTTCCATCATTTTCTCCTTCAACCATCCCAGGTAGGTGTCAGGAGATAGCTTACCAGGGTCCCTCCTCTTGAGACAAGGTGGACCTATGCCATTCCCTTGACCACAGAGCACAGCAGAAATGAGGCTATCTAGCATAGAAAGCTGGGCCATCAAAATGCCATGTTCTCTACTTCATTCTTTTGATTCCCTTGGCTCGTTTACCTTTTAAAAATTATTTTTCAATATTTTTATTTATTTATTTGCAAGGAGAGGAGAGAGAGAGAGAGAGAGAGAGAGAGAGAGAGAGAGAGAGAGAGAGAGAGAGAAGAATGAAAGAATGGGTATGCCAGAGTCTCTAGCCACTGCAAATGAACTCCAGACGCATGCACCACTTTATGCATCTGGCTTTATGTGGGTACTGGGGAATCAAACCTTGGTCGTTAGGCTTTGTAAGCAAGTGTCTTAATGGCTGAGGTATCTCTCCACCCCCCCCCCTTATTTATGGTGGTGGTAGTACTAGGAATTGAACCCTCCCACATGCTTGGCAAGCATTCAGTCATTGAGCTACAGCACCAGTCATATGTACATGTATATGTATGTATATGTGTGTATATATACACATATATATGTATATATAAAACTTTATTCACAAGCAGAGAGATATGGAAGAGAGACAGAGAGAATGGGCACATCAGGGCCTCTAGCCACTTCAAACACATTCCAGATACATGCGCCACTTTGTACATCTGGCTTTACATGGGTACTGGGGAACTGAACCTGGGTAGTTAGGCTTTGCAGGCAAGAGCCTTAACCACCAAGACATCTCTCCAGCCCTTTCTATATATACATATAGAAAGCAGAGAGAGAGAGAGAGAGAGAGAGAGAGAGAGAGAGAGAGAGAGAGAGAGAGAGAGAGAGAGAATATGGACACACCAGGGCCTCTAGCAACTGCAAATGAACTCCAGATGCATGGGCCACTTTGTGCATCTGGCTTACATGGGTACTAGGGAACTGAACTCAGGCCCTTAGGCACTGGGGGCAAGCACCTTAACCGCTGAGCCATCTCTCCAGACCCCTTTTCTATATATTTTTGAGATAGGATCGCAACTAAATTGCTCAAGCTGACCTTGAACTCACCCGAGCCCTGGCAGACCTTGAACTTCACATCCTCCTGTTTTAGCCTCCTTAGTAGTTGGGAAAATAGGCTTCACCGCCAGACCTGGCAACTTGCTAATTCTTCAAGTCCAGCCTACACATCTGGAGAGCGCCCAGGCCACATGTCATGGCTGGGTATTCCAGCTCGCATCCCTAACGAGAGACCCCAGCCAAATGTCAGCGTTCACTGCCAGATTTGTGAGGCAGGAGGTCTTCATGGGGACTCCAGCCCAGGCATCACCAGACCACTAGTACACAAGAAACTCATGGTGAGAAGGAAACGGGTTCAGAGAGGCAGAGAAAAGAAGCCAGGGTCGTGCAGACAGGAAGAGATGGGCTCTTATTATGCTGAAGGGAAAATGAAGCCAGAGGAATTTTTCTTAGTTTTTGGAGTATTTGAATGAACTCTGTTCATCTGCGGGCTCAGAGAGGTCTAGTTGGAACTCCGACATGGGCGGCACTGAAACACCAGAAGCCAGGCCCCAACTCCCCAGACTGGAGCTCAAGCCCAACTACGTTGTTTTTTCTGCTGGAGGATAGGGGGAATGGAGTCCAGAGGTCGATGCTGGGTGACTTCTTTGATTCCTTTCCACTTATTTTACCGAGGCAGGTCTCTCACTTGAATCCAGAACTCGTCAATTCAGCTAGCTGGCCAGTTTGCCTCGGGAATCCTCTGTGTCTCCTGAGTGTTGGGGCCACCACGTCTGCCCAGGAGTTTACATGGGTGCTGGGGATTCTAACTCTGGTTCTCGTGCTTATGCGATTAGCACTTTATACCCTGAGGCGCCTCCCCTCTCTCAGAGTTGGCTTCTGACAGCTAAACCTGGATGCCCATCTCTCATCCCCAAAACACTGAGTTTCCAGGACCCACGTGGACACCTTGTCCTCCATGGGGATTTCGACAGCTAGCTAATGTTTTTTAAAATATTTTATTTATTTATTTGAGAGAGAGAGAGAGAGGCAGGCACAGAGAGAGAATGGGCGCATTAGGGCCTCCAGCCACTGCAAATGAACTCCAGACACATGCACCCTCTTGAGCATCTGGCTCTATATGGGCACTGGGGAATCAAACTCTGGTCCTTCTGCATTGCAGGCAAACGCCTTAACCACTAGGCCATCTCTTCAGCCCGTTAATGTTTTTAAGGTGCAGCTTTTCTGTATTTTCTCATTTAGCCTTTATATTACCAGTTTATAGATAAGGAAATAAAACTCTACGAATGAAAGCAACTTTAGACAGGTAATTAGCATGTCTCAGAAGTTGAATGACTTCACCCGGTCGCAGAGCATATTAAGGAGTCATGTAGCCTGACACCCCCTCCCCACAGTCACAGAGACTGGATCTTGACATAGAAGATTCACAATACCAGTACTTTCTACTGACTGGCTGTCTTGTGACTTTAGACAGGTTGCTCCTCACTCTGGGACTCAGTGACCCTTCTGTAAACATAGTAGGAGGAGGGAAGGTGCAGGTGGACTCTAAATTCCCCTCAGGCTCCCTGAGATTAAGTGAGGTCAAGTTCAGTGATGGAACACACAGTCTGATCTTGGGACCAGCCTTCCAGTTTAAATGAGGAAGCTGGGGCTCCTGTAGCTGCACTTCCACAAAACGCCCATAGGTGGCAGCAGAGGCCTGCATAACAGGGCCTGTAGTGCATGTGGTTTGAATTTAACTGTGCCTTTTTAAAATTCACGTGGTCTTCCCCCCTTTCTTCTGTCATCCTGTCCTCCCCCTTCATTTCAAGAAGATACAGCTGGACTTTCTAGGCTGAGAAGGAAAATTAAAAATAAAAAATCAATTAGGCTGGGTGTGGTGGCACATGCCTTTAATCCCAGGGAGGCAGAGATAGGAGGATTGCTGTGAGTTTGAGGCCAGCCTGGACTAGAGTGTGAGATCCAGGTCAACCTGGCCTACAGTGAGACCCGGCCAGGAAAAAAACAAAAACTAACAAAATCTATTTATTTGCTCGTGTGTGTGTGTGTGTGTGTGTGTGTGTGTTGCGCGTGTCAGCCAGAGCCTCTTGCCTGAGGAACTGAACCCCGAATTGCACTTACACCACTTTTTTCATCAGGTTTTACATGGGTGGCTTGGGAATTGAACCTGGGCCAGCAGGCTTTGCAAGCAAGTGCCTTTAACCACACAGCCATCGTTCCAGCTCCCACGAAAAAGTTTCTTAACATCACAGATGATATAAGCAGGAGGTGGGGGCTGGACGGTTTGGTTAGCCAGATCCCTGATGAATTGGTACTCTAAATGCAATCATCTCCTTCATCCAAGAGGGGACTGTCACCCCCACTTTATAGGCACAGAAACCAAAAGCCAGATCTGAGTGCAATAGGGAAGGCTAAAGCTGCCTGCCCTACCTTGGTGCTGGGAATGGGGACAGAACACAGGGAATCTGATGGCGCTTTAAGTGGGATTTGCTAAATCTGGCAACTTTCTACTTAAGGGGCTCCCAGGAAATGCAACCACCCACTTCTCCACACATTTCTGTGCACATGCTGCTCCATCCTGGTCACTGCTTTGGTTCAGAGCCCCTGGGTGTGGTGGCCTGTATGAGACTGTCCCTTCCAGCTCTGAAGTTTATTTCATTCAAAATGGCAAAACCTGGCTCAGCAACAGAACACTGTACAGGCAATGGAGGCCCACATGGTGTGGGCCTGGCACCACCACCTTCCAACTGCAAATATCCTTCCCTCTGCCTCAGTTCCCTGCCTGGAAAATGGGGAAACACCTACTATTCAGTGGGTGCTCTGAAAAGGAGAGGGCTCACTCTCTCCCTCTACCCAGTTCCCTAGCATTCAGGAGGCCAGGGTGAGGGGGTCATGGGAACGGAAGTTTCCAGGGTCTGTTTCCAGCCCTCCTGTTCTTTCCCTCCCTTACATCCAAGCACAAGGAAGGAGGGGCCCCATTTGTGCACTGTCCGGGGAGATGGGGTGTCCTGCCTCTAGGGCGGAAGATGACTCACTGGGCCATGAGCCAGGCACCCTGGGAAAGGCCAGGCCCGCTTCAGGCCAGAGCCCCAGGGAGCAGGGGACAAGGTCTGCCTGAGCTGTATATAAATCCTGGGGGTTCTTAAAACCCCATAGCCCAAAAGAAGCCATCTTCCACACTTCCACGGTGCCAGAAATCCTTCTGCTCAGGCCACCAAAGAGCCAGGGAGACGAGCTGGAATGAGCTCGGCCAGCTGTTTCTGGCCCCACATGCAGCCAGCTGGCTCCTTCCATTCTCTGCGCTTGGTGCCCTGACTGGGCTGTTTCCTTGCTCTGACCGATGGAGGCTCTGCCTCTTCCAGGAAGCCTTAAATCCTCCCCTTGGCTGTCCCACTGCAGACCAGGGTAGGAGCCAACTGCCCTGGGAGCACACCCCAGTCCATTCTTTTTTTTAAATATTTTTATTTATTTATATGCAAGCAAAGGAGAGAGAGAGAGAGAGAGAGAGAGAGAGAGAGAGAGAGAGAGAGAGAGAGAGAGAGAGAGAGAAGGTGTGCTAAGGTCTCCTGTCACTGCAAATAAACTCCAGATGCATGCACCACTGTGCATCTATCTGGCTTTACATGGGTACTGGGGATCGAACCCAGGTCATTAGGCTATGCAGGCAAGCATCTTAACTGCTGAGCTATCACTCCAGCTCCCATTCTTTTTGTTAACATACTAGAGACCTACATGGTGCCAGTCTTGCTCTAGGAAGCTGCCCAGGGAACCGGACAGAGGACAGTGACAAAATCTGGGAGGTCCAAAACCATAGAGGGAGTACCTCTGACTTGTCCCTGGAACACCAAGGTCTAAGGGACCACAGGAAGAAAAGGCTGAGGCTTCTCTCTCCTGAGGCCCCAGCACCACCTCCAGGAAGTCATCCTGACAGCTTAGACTCACCTACTCTCCTTGTCTCAGCTTCTAGCGATGCAGCCATAAAACCCCAGGGTCTCCCTAACCCTGCTGTCATGACTGCTGACGTCACATTGGTACACAGGTATCAACTAGTGGCTGAACAAGGTACATATCAGCAGGACGAATTGGCAGAGTAAAGTTACAATATCCATGTAATCCTTCCTAAAATGAGGGGACAGAGAAGGGGGCACTTCTTCCCACTGGATATATGAACACTGGATCCCAGACAAGAACTGTCCTGGAACCCCAGGGTCTTTGAGGCTCTGCCACTACAACCCATCTGGAGGTGCCCAACTAGCTAGGGTGTACTATGGCCTCACCTTCCCCACCCCCAGCCCGTGCTGGCACCCAGGGGATGCTCCTGGGGTGGGAGAAGGTGCAGTTTCTACAGGAGGGTAGAGTGATGACAGCTCTGGTGGCCCTGCTCCGGCCCAGAGTCCAAGGAGCCCCTCCCACCACCCAGCCAGCCTGCAGTAGCCTGGCCGAAGCTCACGATCCCTCCCTCCATGCCAAGGAATAGCACTGGGCCTGGGCCACTCTGGCAGAAGTGGTCTCTGCCTCTGGCTCAACAGCAGCAGCTTGGGCTTCTAGACCTTCCTGTACTTTATCCACACACAAGTGATGGCAGCCCTGATGCCTGGACAGTCAGTTATCTATGACTGTGCGCATGTGCACGCGCACACAGAGTAGCTAAAAAGATTCACACTTGAAGTTCACCCTCAGTCCAGCCAGAAGTTCTCTCTCCTGAGACCCCAGAACCAAAGCCACCACCTCCAGGAAGCCATCCTGACAGTTCAGGACCCCTCCCCACTACCCGCTCCCCTCCCTCGGGGTCTCTCTATAGTCCTGGCTGCTGACAAGAAGGGCACTGGCAACACAGGACTTTACAAAGGGAATTTCAGGAGCTCCTCACAGCAAGTGTGGAGAAACCTGGACGAGTCATAACTTGCTGGGCTCCCAAGACTCAACAGTGGTGGGCAGGGACTCCTCTGCCTTGACCGCCGAGCAGTGGAAACTGTGGCTAAATCACTCTGGAGCCCGAGAACAGAAGAGAGCAAAGACCTAAAAATAGTGGCTCTATCTGTGGAGGGAGTCCTCTGTCTGCTTACTAAGCACCTCACAGGTGTGGATCATAACCTCAAAATAAGCTCCTGGGTGGGCCCTGTGATTACCCGGCATCACAGGAAAGGGCCATAGGGAAGGAGAGAGGAAGGAGGGGAAGGAAGAAATCTCCTCCTAGTCTCCCAAGCAGACAGGATTCCAGTCGCACGGGCCCCCAGGTGGACAGATGTCAGGACAGACACACCTGTCCAGTGCCAGGAGAAGGGCTCTTTCCATTGTGGGGCAACACTTTAGAGGGCTGGCAGCCTGCTTCCAACTCCAACCACAGGGAGGGCCCCTGAGTCAGGGCACTTACAGGATCTTTGAAATGCTACAGAGAAGGGTTCCGGTGTATTATCACATGAAAGAAGCAAAAAGCACACAAACCCACATACCGCATCTCAATGTCATTTTAAAACAAAACTCTGTGTGTGTGTGTGTGTGTGTGTGTGTGTGTGTGTGTGTGTGTGTGTGTGTGTGTGTAAGAGAAAGACAGACAAGCTGAAAAAGACACAAGAATACGAAAAGTGGAAAGTGGGGCCCTGGTGGAAAGAAAGGGTAAAGCAGAACACCGCTGGCTGACCTTGGGAAGCCCAATCTCATGCCTCAGTTTCCTCATTGATAAACTATTGAGGGTTTACTTAGCATGATGCTTAGAACAAAGAGGCACTCAACAAATATTGGTTGCTCTGAACAAGATTGTATCTTTATGCTAGGATTCAGAGAAACCGAAAAGATGGTTCATTGATTAAGGCATTTGCCTGCAAAGCCTAACCACCCAGGTTGAATTCCTCAGTACCACCCAAAGCCAGATGCACAAAGTGGCTCATGCATCTAGCCATTTGCAGTGGCTAGATAAGCTCTCATTCTCTCTCTCTCTCTCTCTCTCTCTCTCTCTCTCTCTCTCTCTCTCTCTCTCTCCTTGCAAATAAATAAATAAAACTATTTTTAAAAAAGATCCTCAGGTCTGAAGAGATGGCTCAGTGGTTAAGGCACTTGCCTGCAAAGTCTAATGACCTGGGTTCAATTCTCCAGTATCCAAGTAAAGCCAGATGCACAAAGTGTCACGTGTTCATTTGCAGAGGCTGGAGGCCCCAGCGCACCCATTCTCCCTGTCTGTCTATCTGTCTTCTCTGTATCTCTTTCTTCTTGCAAATAAATAAAAATAAAAAGATACTCAGAGACCAGCCTTAGAAGGCAGGCTATAGAGACACTGGCTCACGCCCTTCCCTGGCAGCCCCAGCAGTCCTTGCTTGCCTACCTCTGGGGCTGAGGAGTTTCACCTCCTCAGATGGTGCTGTGGGGGTGCTTCCTCATGAATGGCTGTGACCTTGGTGGTGGTGGGGGGCATCATCCTCTACCTTCTATCCCACGATGTTTCCATCATGGGGTGATTCTCCACGTGAAGTTGGGAGAAGCTCTCTGGGTGCCTCTCAGGTGCCCAGCCTCAGTGACCAACTCCATCGCTTCCATTCCATGCCATAATGGAGTAGCATTTGCTGGCATTACTTTATGCCAAGCATTTTTTTCTTTGGAAAACAATCGAGAAACCAACTGAATCTGACCTCCTCCCCACCCCACCCCCAACTCTCCAAGTCTCCAGGGGCAGGAGGCCCTCCTGCCTCTTCCCTGGACAAGGGCCTGGTGGAAAACCCCAGAGGAGGGGCCCTGTGAGCTAGTTGTTGCCATGGCAATGGCAGCCCTGGAATTTGACCACTGGAGCCCTGGAGTGGGGGTGGGGAGCTGGTACAGGTCATGCTGGAGGGATCGGCGAGGGTCCAGAGGCCCAGGAACGCCTAGAAGTACAAGGAAGAGCTGGGATCTAAGGCCCCTTCCTGCCCCAGTTTTCCCATCCGTAAAGGGGGGAAGGTGGACCTCAAGATCTCCCTTTCTGACAGTGCAAAGCCAGGGGTCCCATTTGATGAATAGGTACCCTGAGGGACGAGTGTTTACCAGAATTCACAAAACAAGACCAGGGCAATGTCAGGACAAAATCCTAGGCTGTGGCCTGTCCACTCTAGCATCCCTGTATCTCCAGAAAGGATCTGAATGCCTCCTCAGGGTGCGGGGAGAGAGCACCCCAAGAGTTGTTATGGCTGCGCTGAGACAGTCCTGAGACAAAATATAATGTGCCTGCTCTCAGAAACCTCTGCAATTCCTGGATCCTGAGGGCGGGCAGAGGGCCTGCCCCTCCCATCCTGCTGTGCCAGGCTTCAGGGAGTATTTTTAAACAGGGAGCCACCAGCCCCTTTGCCTTTCCTCTACCCACTCCAGAAACACAGTGACTTCTGCTGCCAGTTCCTCATCTACTTCCACAAGCCCCAAGGAGTGCCAGCGTCACAGCCACCTCTCTGCCACACCTCTGGGACAACCTTTCTCTTAGGTCAGATCTGGGGTCAGGGTGACATCCAGATCCCTACCAGAAGGAACTTGTTCAAAGTCATACAGCACAGAGAATGTGGCAAGGTTGTGCTACCAGTCTGTGCCCTCCCAGCTTGTCACTGACCCCCTACAGCCCCACTCCCCTGCTGACCTGCACACACCAACCACAGGGGGAAAACAAAGAGAGCTGGAGCCATAATTCACATCACACACAAGAATAAATTCCAAGGAGATCAAAGATTGAGGTGACAACAAAATAAGAAGACATAAAATGGCGGAGAAAAAAACCCAAAACAACATGTGAGAATTGTTTACAACCTTAGAATGGGAAAGAAAGGCTTTCTAACCAGGGGCTTTAACCCAGCAGCCGGAAAATAATGCTTTCACAAATGAGACCATAGAAAAATAAAGCCTTCTGCAGAACAGACGATACACCCCACACAAAGTCAAGTGACAAATCAGGAAAAGATATTTGCAAGTCATAACTTGGACAAAGAACTAACCTGTATAATAATTAAAGGACTCTTAGAAATGGATAAGACCAAGGCCAGCAAGCACCAAAAAAATAAAAATAAAAGACTCAGGGAAGGAAGCTCCGTCCTGCTCAGCACAAGAAAATGCAAATGGCAGTGTGGTGCCTTCGTACCTATCAGATAGGGGGAATGCCCAAGGGTCTGAGTGGGTGAGGTCCTCAGGAAGTGCCTCTTTCACAGGGCTGAGGCAGACCCCTGTGCGAAGCACCGAAATGCAAATCATATATACTGGTGGTCCAGCAACTCCACTCCTAAAAAGAGACCCTCCCTCATACAAAATGAAAAGCTTGCTCATAGACGCAATGGTTAAAACAGCAAAGAGCTGAAAAAAACCTGGATCTTTTGATATATTTTTTCATTTCAACTTTTTTTTATTGTTATTGTCTTTTGAGGTAGGGTCTCGCTCTAGCCCAGGCTGACCAGGAACTCACTTTGTAGCCCCAGGCTGGCCTCAAACTCACAGTGATCCTCCTACCTCTGCCTCCTGAATGCTGGGATTAAAGGCGTGTGCCATGCCAGGGTCTTCTGCCACTGGAAACAAACTTCAGATGCATGTGCCATTTTGTGCATCTGGCTTGACGTGGGTAATGGGGAATCAGGGGCATCAGGCTTTGCAAGCAAGTGCCTTTAACCACTGAGCCATCTCTCCAGCCTCTAGATCTTTAATTTTTATTATGTTTTTGTTTGTTTGTTTGAGTCTGTTTCTTGCTATGTAGCCCGGTGGCTTCCAACTCGAGGAAATGTTCCCACTTCAGCTTCCTAAGTGCTACAATTATAGGCATGAGCCACCATGCCTGCCAGACATCCTTTAGTCTATGGGTCCATCACTATGTAGTACAAAAAGAATTGAAAATCCACTCCAGACTTGGGTCTCAGCTGTGAGCAGCCTTTGCCCCCTCACTGTCTTTCTTTCTGCCGGGTGAGGACTCTAAGACTTCCATGGTCTCAGGATCTCCGTCCTGATCTGATCACCCCCTGGTGTCCCTGGCACTACTCGGTGTTCCCAGCACGCACACAGCACCAGGTCCCAAAGTGGTTGCACCTGAGTGAAGATGGCCTGGAAGAATGATGCACTGCTCTGAGACCTGAGGGGGCAGCCTGTCTTCGCTGCTTCCCTCAGGCTTCCTTACTGGTCCCCTCTTGGACATTTCCAGTGTCTCAAGTGACAAATTCTTCAGGTGCGCCCTGCTCACCTTGCACATAGAAAGGGGTCTGATGCGTCCTTTGCCCTTTTTGCAAAGATCTGTTGAATTCTGCTGATGGCCAAAGCCCTACCCTACCTTAGCTGGGCCACCTCATGGCTGGCCTTTGATTGGCCAGAGCTTAGAAATGTGTCCCCAGGCTGGCTCAGAATTTGCAGGGTGGCACTGGCAATCCTGCTCCTAGCCAGAGCCCAGTCTGCACAGAGACAGGCAAGGGCCAACTAATCCAGCTGGGGACGGCAGTGAGAATCTGGCAGGGTGTCAAGCCCACAGGGTCCACCCCTGCTCTGCACAGCCCCTAAGCTCCCTTCCTGGGGGAAGTTGCCGGGGGACAGGTCTTTTTCTTTCTTCTTTCCTTCTTTCCTTCCTTCCTTCCTTTTTTCTGGTTTGTTTTTTGTTTTTAAAAGTAAGATCTTTCTCTAGCCCTTGACCTGGAATTCACTCTAGTCTCAAGGTGGCCTCAAACTCTCTGTGATCTTCCTACCTCTTAAGGCATGCACCATCATGCTCGGCTTGTCCATACTTTCTGTGGGGGAACCCAGGCTCATCCCCTTGCGAACAGATGACTGATTCTAGGTCACTGTCAGTGACCCCCACCTTCTCCCCCATCTCTGTGGTCCTACCGCAGTCAGACCAGGCTACCATTCTCCTCCCCTTCCAACTTGCTCTTTGGCTTCCCAGCAGACATTATCACATCTGATCCTCATAATAACCATGTACTAGGTACTATCATCCTTACCCACATTTTACAGATGCACAGCCTGAGCTAGAGGGGTTAAGTATGGTCACACAGTGAAGGTGAGGATGAAGATTTGAACCTAAGCCATCTATCTCCAGTTCTAACCAGTATATCCACCCAGCTGGGGATAGAACCAAGCCCAAACAGACTGACCCCTGATGTCCTCAGTGACCTGGCCTTTGCTGACCCAACAGTGTCAAATTTCCCCATCTGTGGTCATGTTCGGGCTACATCATGTATTTTTGTTTTGTTTTGTTTTGAGACAAGGTCTTATTATGTAGCCCAGATTGGCCTTTTAACTCACAGCAATCCTCCTGTTCCTGTGTCCTGAGTGCCGGTATTACAGGCATAAGCCCCCCCCCCCCCAGCCTCGTTCTATATTCTGAAGGAAGCAGAAGCCTAGCTGTGTGGTGGTTGGCTGGTGCCTGAGGCAGGCAAAGCCCAGGTCTTAAAAGGCCTCATGCCTGCCAGCCTCTGGGCTGAGGCTATAAACCCGTATTCACCACTCTTCCCCTCACTCACTCCAACCCTGGAGAAGTCCTTTCTGATTCTGACCTAAATCACCTCATTCGAGAAGAACAAAATTCCAGGATCTCTAGAGTGTGCCAATCAACTCTAGGCTCAGGCAGGATGCACGCTCTGGAGGCATGGCTGGCTGACAGCTCGGGCTGCTCTCCAGGTGAGTGGTGGGAGAGTAAGGTTCTCCACTGCTCTCACAGGAGGTCTTCCTGACCTAGGAAACCTAGGCCAGCTCCAGAGTCTTGGGTGGGTAGAGGCTATCGCCTGCTCATTAGGAGCCTCGAGGCCAGGCGGAGTCTCTGTGCTTTGTCAGCCTGGCTCCTTGAGAGGCTTGTTCCCAGGGCACCTGGCTGGCTAAGCTGGGCCTTTGATGGGCAGGCCTGTCCCACTCCACACGCCTCAGTCTCAGGGCTTTCCTCTGCCTCCAATCTTCCTACTGAGGGAAGAATATGGGGAAGATTGGTCAAGGGAACAAACACAGCCCCATCTTTATTTAAATCAATGGCTGGCCTGGCTCACAGTTCTGTGTCAGGATTCTGCTGAAGAAAGGGTTCCATTATTTCTCAGAAACAGTGCCTTGGGATCAAGTCCAAATATTCAGCCTGGCCCTCTAGTCTCCCTGGAACCTACAAGACCTCTCCAGATCAAGGCACTTCTTGGCACCCAGACACACCAGGACTGTTCCTTCCAGGGCCTTCACCACAGCCCTCTCTACCCTGAGGGCTCTGGCTTCCTTCAACCTGGCTGCCAAGGTCTGGCTGGTCCTCCCCTGCCTTCACCTGCCTTGGCTTCCTGTGATGTGGATTCTCAGATGAGTTCCCTGGGGTAGAAGCCCCTTCCTGTTCAACCTGTAGCCCAGGCTAACTCTACACCTTCAGGTACCAGTGGACAGAGGCTGAACTGAGCTTTACAGGTTATCTAGGTTCTGGAGCTCCATGGCCTAAATAAAACTGATCCCAGAGTTAATTATCAGGGGTAATTAGTAAAGTTAGGAGCAGGGAGGCTGTGGAGATAGCTCGGTCAGTAAAGTGTTTGTCTTGCAAACATGAGACCTGATTTGATCCCTAAACCCACAGAAAAATTCCAGGTGTGGGGGTGCCAGCACAGAAGAGGCAGAGACAGGAACCCAGTCTAGACTAATTGATGAGCTCCAGGCCAATGAGAGACTCTGTCTCAAGAATGGTGGATGGCCTCCTGAGGAACAACACCAGGTCTCTGCACACATGTGCCCACAGACATGTACAGTGCACCTGCACACACACACAAACATGCACACCCATCAAATAAGTTAGGAGTGGCTGTGCAGCCAATGTTCAGTCTACCAATGTCACTGAGCACAGCATCCTGAAACTGTTCCCTATGGGAATGGGGTCCTGATGCACTGGGCTGAGGCCCTTCCTCCATTGCGGCAGTTCTAGAATTAATTCACCAAAGATCCATCCTAGCACTCAGGAGGCTTCTGGATAGAGTCAAACTGCTCTGTTTACAGCCTCCAGGCCTGTTTGTTACTCGCTCAGGTGACATCTGGTTACTCTTATCTACTCCAATGTTACTGTACATTAGTGGCATTGAAGTCTGCTCCAGGTTAGGTACTCTCTTCTAATACCTGCACAGGTGTTTCTATGGGTATAGGAATTAGCCAGGGACAGAAAAGGAGTGTGTGTGTCACACACTTGTGCACCTGATTGCTTGTGTGGCTTATCTCTGGCTTCTCCTATGTTGGGAAGGGCGAAGGTCTGTTATTAACAAACCCCAGTGTGGGAATGGTTTCAGTGTGTGACTGCCCTCCAGCCTGTGACTTCTGCTGGCTGGAGCTCCTCTTTTCATGCCCAGCCTTCGTCCAGGGCCCAGTATCCACAGCCCAGGCCTAGACACGAGGAAGGCGGCCTGATGACTGTCACTGTGCTACCTGGACCCCAGACTTAAACTTGTGGGACAGGACTAGGGCTAGGGGCCCAGAGGAAGACAAGGCAGGAGGCCGAGGTGGGGGAGTCTGCCTGAGCCTCTCTGGGCTCTTTGTCCAAATATGGAAGGTTTTTTTGACTCCATTTGAGTCACGCCGGCCATGGCCCAAGAGATCTGCTTTCCAGATACTGCAGAGGAGACTGCGCCAGCCCTGCTGGGCTTGCCCCACTCCCCTTTCCCCGTCCTGGCCCATCTCAGCACCTTCCCAACTTAGTGAGCTAGAGCACTGGCCACCAACAGGGAGCCACACACACTGCACCAAGGGAAGAGTCCCAGGCCCACAAACACAGGGAGCACACATTCTTTTACCTCCTTTCACTCAAGAGCCCATCAGTACAGAGAAGTCATTCACTAATATTTCCTGAGCAATTGCTATGTACTAGTTCCTTAGGCTAGGGCCATGGGCGGGGAATCCAGTGCCCCGGGCAGCCCTCAGGATATGGGGTGAACTCCAGCTCTGCCAGACACTCAGCTGTACTGACTTGTGCAAAACTATTCAGGCTCATCTTTCAAAAGGGGCAAGAGTCCTTCCCCACAGGGCTGGTGTGAAGACCCAATGAGTTAATACAAGTGACCAGGCTGGGGATTACTCAATGGTAAAGCCCCTGCCTAGCAAGCAGGAAGTCCTGGTTAGATTCCCCAGCACTGGGAAAACAAAAACAAAAACAAAGTGTTCAGACCCGTGCCTGGCCCCCAGGAAAGCTTGTAACAATTCATACCTCGATCTCACACCAGCTTCTTCCATGGTCTCTGTATTAGACAAAACTCTCCCCCTCCCAGTATTAGAGTAAGGCCAACCTGGGTTATAAAACTATCTCTTTCATAAGTTCTAAGACCTGAACCAAACACACTCTCTGGCCTCAGTGTCTGATTGCCCATGGCTATGAACTTGGGGCAGGACCCTTGACCCCTGTGTCAGCTTCCACCTCTTGGTCCCCTAATAGAGCCAACACAGAGCTGGTGCAGGTGTAATGAAGTTTCAAGCAGCCTGGGGCAGAGTAGCCCCAAGGCAGGGCTGTTGGCCTTCCCTGCATCTCCACAGTGTTGATTTAATAAATGTACATTGAAGTTTCACTTTGTGCCAGGAACAGCCTCCGCTTGGCATGTGTGGGATCAAATCATCTGAGCAGAACCAAGCACTGGTCACTCCCATCACATCTCCACACCCTAGTCTTAAAATTTTTTTTTAATTTATTTTTATTTGCAAGCAGAGAGAAAGAGAGAGAGAGGGGGAGAGAGAGAGAGAGAGAGAGAGAGAGAGAGAGAGAGAGAGAGAGAGAGAGAGAGAGCACCAGGCCTTGCAGTCACTGCAAACAATCACCAGATTCATACACAACTTTGTGCACTTGGCTTCATGTGGGTACTGGGGAATCAAACTCGGGTCGTTAGGTTTTGCAGGCAAATGCCTCAACTGCTGAGCCATCTCTCCAGCCACACACCCTAGTCTTTACAATGTTCCCTACTGAGCAGGGTAGAGGTGCCATGGCCACCTGACCCGGAGCATGGGCAGTGTCTGAAGCTGGGGGGCACAGCCCTTCACAGGGACCTCTTCAGGCCAGGGGCCTCTAGCGGGCTCTGTGCAGGGAAAAGGAAACACAGGACACAAGACCAAGGAACCAGAGAAGGACCAAGGATGAAGATGGGAGGAAAGGAGGAAGCTAGGAGCCCTAGAAGGGAGGAAGGCCTAGAGGGAAAGAAGGAAGAAGGTTCCTAGAAGGCCCAGGCCCAGGTGAAGAGATGGTGCAGAAGAGGATTTGCTTGGCCATTCCCTCCTCCTCCTCCTCATCCTCCAGCCTTGGGGCCAGGCCTGGGACTATTTTTAGCTGGGGCTGAATTTAACCATTCCCTCGGAAATTCCTCTCTCACCCCAGGCAACGCCCCCGCTGGCCTTGGGGAGATGCTTGGAAGTGGCTAGTCCAGACAGGAGAATGGAGGAGAGATGAGGACCCAGCAGACGTCTCGGACATTTGACAGGGAAACAGGCTCAGGTTGAAGTGAGTCCAGCTCTCTTCCAAGACCTTGGTGGCTCCAGGGCCACAGCTGCACAGCCCTGGATGCGTGTGTGCGTGCGGGGGAAGGGAGAGACTAGAACAAATATCACAGGGGTTTTAGCTGTGACCTCGGGCACCCTTGTGGCACTGCTGCCAGACTGCCTATCTATCACTCCTCACTCTCTCCCCAGCTCCCAAAAGCCAGAGTATTCTAGAACCTCATCCTGGGATTCCCACCTGCCTGATGGGGAAACCAAGGCAGAGTGACTTGTCCTGGATCAGAACCAGCAGGGCAGTGCGACCTGCTCCTCTTCTATCAGACCTCTCCCAGAAGGGCTAACTGGAGGTGTAGTCTGGAGTTTGCCTGATCCCTGGGGATCCCCTTGAGTGGCAAGACGCTTCCACCCCACAGGGCACCCTGAAGTTAGGTAAGGGGTGCCCTGGGCTCCAAATCAAGGCTCGGGACCCCTAACCTGAGCTTTCAGAATGCAGAGGGAAGTTTCAGCCTATGACTCAGACCTTCTCTGGCCCTGGTGAGGGAGGAGTTCCCTCTTGACAGGGCTCTGGAACCTATGTTCAAACCCCATTTTTAGCTCCAAATGCTCTCAGCAGTCAACCCCCCCCCCTTAGGCTTGTCACTGCCCTCTCCCTCCAGTCAGGCCTCACAGAGCACCATCATGGAGCACAACAGGATGCAAGTCAGGTAGTGCTCCACCCCTGCTTCTTGCCCTCCATTGCTCCCACTGCCCGGCACCTGCGGCCCAATCTGGCCTCAGCACTCAGAGCCTCTCTTCATGTGTCAGTCCCACGGGGGCCTCTGACACATACCTTGGGGCTTTCCTTTCCTGCCCTTGTTCAAACCAATTCCCTCAAGTGCCAACAAACCCCATTACGTCCCCTTCAGAACTCTCAGTGCTTCCCACTGGTCAATCCACCGGCGGGACTGGAGCGATGGTGAGGGCTGTGTGGAAGGCTGCAGGGCCTGCTTCACCTAAAGGTGGGCTTTTGCTCTAGCCCAGGCTGACCTGGAATTCACTCTGTGGTCTCAGGCTCATGGCATCGTTTCAATGCAAGAGTGGAGGAAGGCATTTGGAAGACATGGCTGATATCTAGGGTCTTTCCAGGTGGTCCACCCTGGCATTCAAGGCCTGACCCTCTTCTTCCTCCCCCTGAGTTCCCAGTCTGACAAGAGTTTGGTATCTGGCCACCATCCACCAGGGGAGACAATGAGAACCAGTGGAGGGACTGGCAGCCAAGAAAGACGGAGTGGGTAGGACTTTTATGGGGGGGAGGGTCCTTCCCATCCTTCCCTTCCCTTTCACATCTGCTCCTTAACCTCCAGTGCCCCGTCCTGGGAAAGGACTGAATGTTTGTCCAGGGGTGGGGGGAATGGGGTCTCGGCAGTCCCAGGAGGCCTGGCTGTGGGGCTGGCTGGCAGCCAGGAGCAAGGCCTCCTTCCCTCCTGCTCTGCAGTGCTGCAAAGAGCAGGGCCTGTCACCCCCTGGGAACCAATAAACAGGAAGCAGACACCAACCTTGCCCTGGCTCCCTTGCTGGCCCTCCAGCTCAAGTCCTACTGGCTCCCGCTGGTCCCAGACCTGCCTCGCCTCTCCCTGACCCCAGAACTCAGGACAAAGGACAGCAGAACCAAGGAGAGACAATCTCAAAAGAGGTCTGGACTCTGTAAAGAACTCAGAATCCTTCATCTTGGAAGTACAGGATTCTAATCTCAGAGAGTGAAATCGCAAAGGCACACATTGCTAAGAATTCTCTAGCCCCAAGGTCCTGGGCTGAAGGCTCTTTAAGCATTATCTCTTCACCCTCAAAACTCCTAAGTATCTCTATCTTTTTTAACAATTCTTTTATTTATTTGAGAAAGAAAGAGAGAGAGAAGAAAGAGAGAAAGAGACACAGAGAAAGAGAGAGAGAGAGAGAGAGAGAGAGAGATAGAGAATGGGCATGCCAGGGCCTCCTGCCATGCAAATCAATTATGCCACTTTGTGCATATGGCTTTACATGGGTAACGGGGAATCAAACAAGGGCCTTCAGGTATTGCAAGCAAGTGCCTCTCTTACACAAACAGGAAACTGAGGCTCAGAGCTGAGGTTAAGGACTTGTTAAATATCACCCAGCAAGGGAAGTCAAAAGTTGTTTAACTAGGCACAGCCTCCCCAACAAGGAGGGACTCAGGCCCCTAGGCTGTTTTGACCCAAAGAGGGCTTTGGCTCTGTTTTGCCTCCCGACCTGGGCTGAGCCATCCTAACAAGTCCTGGGTGAGGCTGATGAGAAGCAGAATAGAGGGAGAGCTGGAGAGAGGAAGCTAGTGAACATGTGGTCAGCTCTGCCTCTGATCCCTCTCCTTCCCCCAACTCCAAAGGCCCAGGCTGCTGAGATACTAATCCCACCCAGGGGAGGGTCCCCAATGTACTCTCCCTTCCAAGCTTTGTCCCCTGCTCTATGGCTGGATGAGGCAGGGACACTTGGAATCACATCTCTCAGTCACAAGAGGAGGAACTGACATTTCTTGTGCATGAAGTTATGTACCATAACTATGTATAAGTCTTTTTATAAGATTTCACTTAATCCTTTGTGGAAGGGACAAATGTTTGCATTTCATAGACTCGGGTGTCTCTAAGTACTTGCCTTGGGTCTTTCCACATGCTGCCTCCTTGGAAGCCTTTGGTCTCGAAGGATGAAGGGACATGACAGGTCCTCAGCTCAGACAACACCAGGGCCACCAATTCCCAACGCAGAGTTCCCAGACTCTTTTCCTGTGCTCTCTCCACTACCCAGCTCTGTCATTGGCTGAGACAGCCTGGCAAAGATATGACTTCTCTCTCCCAAGGCCACCACCTTTCCGGTTTGCCCTGGCTCAGGCCTTCCATCCAACTGTCCTCCTTGGGAGCTGCTTTCACCCCAATGTCTAATCAGCAGACTTCAGACTATCCACCTCTGGAAGCCAGTCCTGTCCCCAAGGGACTCACATCTGTCCCTGCCCTGCTGAGCCTTGGCTCAGCCTTCTTCTGGACCCAACTGTACCTCAGGGACGAGGACCCTTGCTAAAAGCTCCCAGCAAGTAGAGATGGAGTCTGAGCCCTCCTCAAGTGCTCCCACTGGCCACTGGGACTCAGTGGTTGTCTGCTACATGAATGGATGACAAAGGATCATGGGAAGAAATGAAAGCAGGATCCTGAGGCATCGCTGAGGCACCGACAGTTGCCTTAGACCTCAGAAGCCAATTGTCCTTGTTAACCTGCATGGCAAGCAGAATAATAGTCTCCTAAAGATGCCTGTGTCCTAATCCCAAAAACCTGTGACTATGTCATCACACAAGGCAAAAGGGACTTTGCAGGTGTCATTAAGGATCCTGCATTATCCAGGTGGATCCAATGTAAATCACAAAGGTGCTTAAGGAGGGAGGGAAGGAGGAGGTGAGAACGAGGGAGGTTTAAGATGCTGTGCTGCTGGCTCTGAGAACAGAGGAAGGGACCGTGGGTCAAAGGACATTGGCATCCACTGTTAGCTAGGAAAGGCAGGGAACGGATATTCCTCTAAACCTCCGGAGGGAACACAGCCCTGTTAGCACCTGGATTTTGGCACTAGAGAATCCCATTGCAGATCTCTGACCCCAGGAACAATAAAATAAGCAGTCTGTGCTATTTTAAGTCACTGACATGCAGTAATTTGTTACAGCAGCAACAGGAAACTTATACACTACCCCATCTGAGTTAGCGTATGCCTTCCACCACAAATGTCCTCTGCAGCTCCCTTATCCTCTCCCTACTGGGGGGGGGGGTGAGGGGTTCAGAATCCTGACTTCCCAAGCAGAGCCAGAAACAATCCGGGGCAAGTTTTAATGTCCCATGCACAGCGATTATCATGAATTCTAGGGACTGGCCTCAGAGTAAGCACTATGGTGTGCTGAATTAGAGTGAGGAGAGACCCAGTCTTGGGGAAGTGGGGGGGGGCAGCAGCTAGTGGATGGGGCAGACAGCCTGGCTCCTCTATGACCACCAGCACTTCGGATCTACAAGACAAGATCCTACTGTAGGAAAGCAGCCCATTGGTATCTGAGCGTTAGGGACTTCTGTAAGGCCTCACGGTGAGTAAATGGTGAGACAAGGCTGCATTTAGGGTCTCCTTAGTCCTCATGCCTTCTCTTAGTGAAGCCCGCGGTTATTGGAGGGGATCCTGGAGGTCCCTCTGGGGGCTCAGATAGCCTGCTTATCATGCCTCTGTCCACCCTAGAATGCTCCAAGAGGCCCTGGGGTTTGTGAAATGGAGGGGATCAACTCCCATGGAGGGGCCATCTGCTCTAATAGACTTGTGCTTCCCAGGGGACACAGAGCCCCCATTTCAGGGCCTGCGAGCAAGGCGCCAGGCTGCCTGGGCACATTTCCCAAAAAGTACGCCAGAGTTTGAGCCTTTTCCCCTGGCCTGCCACCACCATCTCTTGCCAACTTCACTCAGTGGGAACTCTGGAGCTAATATATGCCCCACAGTCCACACACCTAGAGCCAGATTTCCTGGGAGCAACAATGCTTATGCAAACCTCTGCTGGACTATGGGAGAGCTTCTTTACCTCCCACAGCTGGAGAAAGATGGGAGGGCCATGGCTGTGGTTGGTGACAGGAGCTCCCTGTCCTAGGAGGCACTGGCTGGAGCTGGAGAGGGGCCATGGTGGGCCATGGTGGCTGAGGAGAAAACACCAGCAGAGGGTGGTCACCTGTCCAATGGGGCCCTGACTACTAGCCCTTGAGCTGAGCCCCTGCAGGACTGAGGGCTGTGGCCAGTGCAGTTCAAAGCCTGGGCTTTGTTATTCTCATCCTCCTCACCTTCAGCAACCCTCACACACTGGCTAGTCATGAGAAGGGCAGCAGTTCCATGTTCACCTTAGGTGCTGAGTGTCCGGGACACTCAGAAACCCATCCCCACCTCTGTCTGGCCTAGGCCACCATCATCGCTTGCCCAGGTTACTCCCATGGCCTCCAGACTGGTCTTGCTGCTTCCGCCCTGGGCCCTGCAGTCAGCTCAGGTCCCTGTCCTACTCAGAACCTTCTGACAGTGCCCAGCTATCACTTCAGGTAGATGCCAGTCCTCCTACTGGCCTCTTAGATCTTACCTGCCCTGGCCCACTTCTTCCCTCCCTCTCTCCCTCCCTCCTTCCCTTCCTTTCTTTCTTCTTTTTGTATTGCTTTCTTTCTCCCTTTCTTTCTTTTTTTGAAATATTTTTATTTGCAAACAGAGAGATAGACAGATAGAATGGGAACACCAGGGCCTCCAGCCACTGCAAATGAACTCCAGATGCATGCGCCCCTTTTGTGCATCTGACTTTACTGGGCACTGGGGAATCGTAAGGTTTTGCAGGCAAGCACCTTAACTACTGAGCCATCTCTCCAGCCCTGCCCTCCTTTTCATTGCTGACCTCTGACCTTCACTGCTCAGCTCTATCCACACCACTCTTTGTTCCTCAGGTGCCTGTGCACGTGCTGCTCATACTTTCACCCCAGAGAACTGGGGAGATGCTCAGTGATTAAAAGGAGCTTGCTTATTTTCCCCTCCTAAAGCTACCTGACTTGCTCCCTCACATCTGCTCAGATGTTAACTCCTTCCAGACCTCTTGAGCTAAAATGTACCCCCCCTACCCCCATCTTGCCATTCTCAGCTCCTTTATCCCGCTTTTCTCCCTAGACCCTTCTGACACAGGATCCCTATCAACCAGGAGCTCAGGAAGTGTCTGGTGAATGTACCAAGGGTTATGGCCACTGAAGTCTGAAACGAACTCTCACTACATACAACCTACGGGGATCTTTCCCACCCTCGGTCTCCTCAGAACCCCTCCCTCACTCCCAGCTTCCAAGGCCACCAAGCAGGCTGAACCTCCTCCAGGAAGCCTCCTCCTCTACCAGCCCCCAGGTTAATAGCCCAAGCCTGGTTCAAGTCCACATTGCTTTTAGACTCTCAGCTGAGTGGCAACATGTGTAGCCCAAGAAATCACAGATGGGAGAGAGCAGAGCAGGGAGGTGGGGGCAAGTCCCTACATTAGGAGAGGGGGCTGGGGACAGGATTAGCAGCAGCTCCCAGACCCAGCTGGTTCCGGAAACGCAGGGCTGGAAAATGTCACACTCAACTCTGGTCCCTCCCCCAACCCTTCCCTGCTGGGTAGACTCATTCCTGGACAGCACTCCCCCAATAGCTTAAGGGCCCTAGCAAAGGGTGGGGGAGGTTAGGAGGGAGCAGGGAACAGATCCAGGAAAGGGACAGCCCTACTGCCTGTCCTCCCCCATCCTACCCTCCTCCTGCTGGGTGACAAGACATTTAATTATAGAGATTTGGTACCGCTCAGAATTCCAAATGTCCTAATCGCCTCATCCCCTCCCTGCAAGCAGTTTCCATGGAAAAATCACAGCCAAGCGCCAAGGAGGGGCAAGAAAGAACCCCACCCCCGGAGGTCTCTGCCCAGGGAGCCAGACAGACAAAGGTGGTGGCTCTCTGAAGGTTGAGTGGGTAAACTGGGGTGGGGTGCCAGCTCTGCTGGGTAGAGGGAGAAACAAGGCCAGGGCTCTAGGACTCGGGCCTGGCTCTGCCTGGTCTTGCTGAGTGACCTTAGACTCAGCATTCTTCCTTTCCAGGTCTCAAAGCTCTTCCCATTCCAAACCCTGGTGAACCACCATGAATGTACTTGGGCTGTAACGATGTGTGGGTGACACCCCTACTGTCCCAGTGGGAAATCGGGACTCCTCGATCCCGTGTCTTTAAGACACTGATACGGGCTGGAGAGATGGCTCAGCGGTTAAGGCACTTGCCTCCAGTACCTAAGGCCCTGGGTTCAATTCCCCAAGACCCACATAAGCCAGAACCAAAAAGTGGTGGCCCTGTTTCTCTCTCTCTCTCTCTCTCTCTCTCTCTCTCTCTCTCTCTCTCTCTCTCTCTCTCTCTCTCTCTCCTTGAAAATGAATAAATAAAATAAAATAAAAAAAAAGACACTGATAGGTGAGGATTCTGGGTGACTCCAACAGTATGTATGGTATGGTACAATCCAAATCTTTCACATTCCTGGAATGAAGGTGAAAGTGTCCTCCATGTAATGGACATTTAACAAATGGTAGACATCATTAGCACACACGAGTTTGTCCATTGATGATTCTCAGAGACAAGTCACTTCCTGTTTCTGGGCTACATGTAGTACAAAGGTCAAAGGGTACCAAGGAGCTGAGAGGCAGAAATGAATTATAAGACTCTACTCTGATGCCACAGAGTACCAGGGATTCCCCAGTACAAAGAGTCTCCCATCAGCCAGTCTACTATGGGCCTAAGTAGAAGAATCGAGGATCATGGGAGGGGTAGATCACGAGGGACCCCAGACAGCACACCTACGTGACCCAGGAGCTGAGCCGCCCCTCATTCAAGTGTGCAGAGAGCAGCATCTCCCTCCTCTAGCCTCACCTCTGACCCCTCCTCTTTCCCTGAGCCAAACTGCAGGCTGAACCTCTCCTATAGAAATTCAAAGACCAGTCTGCCTCCAATGAACAGAGGTCCAAAGACTACTGTGTCCAGGTCCAAAGGGAGTCAGAGTCTGTACTCAGGCCTCTTGCCTCCTCACTCTCTGAGTGAGATCTGAAGGTGAGGGGCTCTCCACAATGCAAGGTCAGATCTGGGGTCCCCTGAGCGGCCCGCCAGGTTGTCTCCTGTCAATCCCTATCTGGGCTTCACATAGGTTCATGCCCCATAAGCAAAGCATGACAACCCCTCTCAACCCCTTATCCTGGGGCACTTATCCTCACCATCCATCTCCACCCACAGTGCAGGGAGGGTGACTGGAGCTCCAAGCCCAAGACAAGGGAACATTGTCTACTCTAGGGAGCCCTGCAAGAGGGGGTGGACAGCTGCTCCCCATCTTCCTGGAGCCAGAAGGAAGGGGGACAGCAGGCTAGACTCAGGCAAGCAGATGGGAGAACTTCTAGGCTTACTGACAGGGTGGGGAATGAGGCAATAGAGTCTGCCTTCTGAGCCAGAGTGAAGTCCACAGGTGACACAGGCCTAGGTTCAGGCAGCGGTGGAGGAGATGACAAGGAGGTGGCCACACCTGGTCATCACTGAGAAGTAGCTGGGGCAGCAGAGCCTGTTCGGTCCTCTCTCCTGCCCCCAGGGAGGAAATAACCACACCACCACCCACCTATTATAGAGCCTGCAGGGCAGATACTGTTATCTCCATTTCTCCCAAAGAGAGAGTGAGGCACACAGCAGGGACTAGACAGGTCCTGGGCCATGACTCCAACCCGGCTTCTTCTAATTACAGACTCATCCATTTCTCTTCCCTAAGGGATGCGAGGGGACATCAAGCTGAGCCTGAAACAGTGGGAGGACTCGGGCTTGGAGGCCTGAGAAATCTTTGTCCAGGACAGGAGGAAGCCTGTGTAGGCAGAGCTGTTCCATGTCACAGCTCCCAGGGGGTGGGAAGTCAGGAGAATGTGAAGCAGGGAAAGAAGTAGTTTTGTAAAACTCTTAGCTCCTCCCTGATTGCAGTGTGTTCTCACCCCAGCCGCTTGGTCCCCTGGTCATAACCCCCTCGGGCTCCCAGAGCCAGAGAAAAGCCTTACTAAAGGAAGCTGGGGTGAGGACTCCCCATCCTCCAAAACCAGAACTGGTTCTGAAGTTTTGGGGTACCCCCTTAGCTTTCCTAACGGGGTCTCGGAAAAGTCCAAAGTTCTCCCCTGCCCAAAGATTCTGAGGAACAGCAGAGCAAACAGGAGAAACACTGAGCCAGAGTTAGAGGGGCCAAGAGAGTGCTGGGAACCAGAGTGACCAAATTAGTCCTGGTGTAGGGTTTCCAGGCTCTCACGGTCAGCAGCACAGGGAAGCAAAGGAAGGCCACAGTTGACATAACCCCAGGCCATCCCTGAGAGCTCGGCACTCAATCCAACTTCCAACTGCCATGCCAGGGCAGGTGCTGCCTAGAGCCAGACTGAACACAGACCAAACCCCAGGGATGGCGGAAGCCAGAAGGAAGAAGCTAAGCCTTGAGGAGAGTAAGACCCTGGGGACACCAGGGAAGGGAGCCGATGAAGACAGTTAGCATGGCCCATCCTCACTCCTGGAGGCAGCCCTGTTTATGGACAGGGACCAGAACCTTCCCGGACCTGTCTAGAAAGGCCTTTGTGGCTCTGCCTCAGCAGAAGTTTCCCTGTTTCCACAAAGGGGGGGGGGTGTTTCTGGCAGAATTTGGGCCCCATAGTGCCCCAACACACACCAGACTCTCCCAGTTCAGCACAGTACCAGGTGACACAGGTATGCCCACACCCCTCCCAACTCAATTTTACAGATGGAGAGGTTAAGTCATAAGAAAGGCCAGTTTCACACAGCTAGCACAGGGCTGAGGGAGCCTGGACCTCCCCAAGTCTCCTAGGCCTAGGAACAGATTTAAAGGCAAACATATGTCAACTGTGGCCCCTAAGATCCTACAAGGGGACTGGCCAACAGTTGGGCAGCGAGAATAAAGGCTGTGCTGGGCGATGTCACCCTCACACCTCCTGTGTTTTTACACTGAAGGACTATGGGTATCTCCAAAACAAGTTCCTGAGAGAACTTTGAAGGATCTTTGCAATAAACACCAGAACATTCTGGGACAGACAGAACTAGAGAAGACACTGATAGCAGCCTGTAGCCTCTTCGGGGCCTTTTTTTTTTTTTTTTTTTTTTTTTTTTTTTTTTGGTTTTTTGAGGTAGGGTCTCACTCTAGTCCAGGCTGACCTGGAATTCATTATGTAGTCTCAGGGTGGCCTTGAACTCAAGGCAATCCTCCTACCTCTGCCTCTCGAGTGCTGGGATTAAAGGCGTGCACCACACGCCTTTTAAAACTGCCTGGACTCTTCCAAAGCCAAACAAACACCCTTGGACCTGGGCACCTGCCCACTGAGGGCACCCAAAATGTTCCTGCCAGGTCAGTGCCTGGTTCTGCCTTGGCCCTGCCCCAAGCCCTCCCCTCCAAAGGACTCACCACCTGTGGCTTACTGCAGCACTTGCTGGCTGGTGCGGGCTCATCAGGCACCCTGGCGGTCTCAGGCTTGGCCTCAGCAGAGGGTGGTGCAGAAGAAGGCACGCAGGGCAGGCCCACGGGCCCTGGGGTGGGGACCTCACCAGAATGAAGGGTCAACATGTACTGCTTGGTGACGTCTTCAAGTGAGGGTGCCTGCAACGTGGGGTGGGCTCTGGTAGGAAAGCCCACAGGCTCGGGCACTGCCACAGGGGGTCCCACAGAAGTTCTAGGCTCAGGCACCACAATAGGTGTAAAAGTGGCGGGCACACTGGCATGGCGAACGTGTTTAGCAGAACGGGACTGTGACAGGTTACCAGTCTGGTCCTGGTTGCCCTCCTCTCTTGGTAGTTCCTGGTGACTGCTGCGGGCTGGGCGCTTCTTGGAGCTGCGGCGGGTCAGCCGAGGGGACAGAATATCAGCCAGTTTGCAGTCAAGGTGGAAATCCCGCTGGGGCAGGGAGGAGGCAGGTGGGGTGTCGGGTAGGGCCCTCTCTGAATGTGCCCGACCCCTGGCAGGACCAGGCTCTTCTGGCTCTGCCCGCTGCTCTGACAGGATAGGCTCACTGCTGGATGGGGGTAACAAGGGCTCGACTTCTCGGATGGGCTCACCTCCAGGGCCCTCAAATCCAGGCCCAGCCAATTCCCCTCGGCGACTAGGGTCACTCAGAGATTTCTTCTTGAGTGCCTTGCCTGCAACCCTGTCTTCCCCCACACGTCCCAAAGCGCCCGGTCCCTGAACAATGCTCTGGATGACCTCCTGATATCCCTTGCTCTCCTCACTGCCCACGGACCAGTCACTGTGGCCACTGGTCAAGCCTTCATCCGCAGCTGGGGTCACTGGAAGACCCGTCTTGGAGCTCAGTGAACCCAGAAGATTGCTGTCCACGGAGAACCCAGCGGGCTTCTCAGAGGTGGAAGGCCGGTGGCGCTGGGGAATCGGGTCACTCAGGGACCTGTAGGCCTCACTTGCCTCCCCATTACTTAGCTCAGTCCCACCAGTACCTGAGGGTGGGATTTTTCGCCTCCTACGGATGGCACCTGGTGTAGGAGGGGTCTCAGGAGACACCAAGGCCCATCCACCCAGACCATCCTCTGTCCCAGCACCATGAAGGTGGTTCGTCTGAGCAGAGGATGAAGAAAGGGGACGCCACACCCCTGCAGGATTCAGGCTGCAAAAAGCCCCACCAGAAGGCTCAGGGTCTGCCCCAATGCCCTCATCTGTCAGGCTGGACTCAGGGCCTGAGAGCTCCTCCTGAGACCGCTGCCCTTGAGTCGTGTCCCTGGCCCAGTCAGGGCTTCTAGGGGAGACATCATTTCCATCATCCTGCTGGGCACCCATGCGCTGAATCTTCTCAAAAACCTGACGGGCCTCCTGCACATACTGATCCTGAACCACGAGTGGTAGTGGATCCTCGTCGGCCCCAGCGCCGGCCAGCAGGAGCTCGGAGGAGCTAGGCTTCAGGGCACTAGTGCGGAGTAGGCGACGGGCCATGGGCTTCTCTGAACAAGTGAATGACTTTGCCCTGCGCAGAGTCGCCGTCAGATCCTTGAGTGTGGGCCGGGTGCTGGGGGATACCGGACCTTGGGAGGGCGTGGGCTCAAGTTGCTCCCCTGGGCTACCCGCAGATGGTGAGTCTCTGCCATCTAGGGGGCTGCCCCCAGGACCCCCACTAGGCTTTCGAACCCTCAGCTCCGAAAGGTCTGAGCGCAGGAAACTGAGCAGTGTCAGGGTCTCTGAGGCGATGTCTGGATTGGACAGGGACTTACGCTGCCTATTCTTGTCCAGATCCAATGCTCCGTCTCTCAAAACCCTGGTGGTGCCCACGGGCCCCTTGTTCCGTCCCCGAGCCTGCGGTCGCAGAAGGTGCCCTTCCCCAGCTCCAAAACTTGGGGAGCGGTACATGCCCCAACTCCCAGAACCTCGGCTAGACCACAGCTCATCGTCCTTGAGGGTCTCGGTGCTGGAGTAGCGGCTACTCCCTCGGGAGCCGGCTGGGCTGGCCAGGTACGTTGGAAAGCTCACTTTGGCCACACGGAACGTTCCCCCCCCAGAGTCAGACACAGGCCGCAAGCCCTCCTGGGGACCCGACACGCAAGGCTGTGAGCCCGTACCCCACTCCTGGGGTTCCTCCTCCATAGAAGCGCTTGGAGATGTCGGAGGTTCTGGGCTCCTGATGCCCCGCGCTGAGTCCACGCTGCCCAGATTTAACCCATCACTATCCAGGCCGCGGTCCTGGTCCAACGGGGATCTTCCAGACCTGGGCCCCCTCCCTCTCCAGCGGCGGTCACCCTCGCCGTCTAGGTCCTCCTCGCTGTCCGAGCAGGGGCCGACGAGGTAGGCCGGACTCTGCGCCCCGGGCTGCAACGGCGGTCCCTCCTCTTCCTCCTCGCTGGAGCTAGCAGCCCGGCTGTGGCCGACAGGATAGGAGGAGGCGATGGTGGAGGAGGAGCAGGAGGCCCGGGTCCCGGCCTGCGGTTGGGAGAAGCTATGCCAAGAATGTAAACCATCCGCCGGACGCTGCGCCCGCTCGGGCTGCTGCTGTGGCCGCCGTCGCCGCCCCTCGATCCCCGGGCCGGAGAGCGGCAGCGCAGAACGCAGCCCCGCCAGAGGGAAGCACGTCCGAGGAGGGGGCGTCGGTGGCTGCCGGGGATCCCGAACTGGGGGCTCCCACGCCGCCGCCCCGTCGGGGCTGGGCGTCCCGGGAGCCTCGGAGTCCGCACTGGGTCTCCGGGAGCCGGGGCCTCCGAAGAGCTTGCGCATCTCGGTGACACTGGGCCAGGCCCCACGCGTGACGCCTTCGGCCGCTTCCTCGGCGGGGCCGGGGGAGACGCCCCCGTCCCGGGCCCCCGCCGGCTCGTCGTCCAGCCGCGCCGCGTCGAAGCGCCGGGAGAGCTGGCGCACCGAGGGCGAGAGGCTGCGGAGCGGGCGCGGCTGCGCGGAGGCGGCCGGGGGCCCCGACGCCAGCTTGGACACGCGCCGGGAGGGCTGGCCCGGGACCGCCGAGAGCGGCCGGCACGAGGCTCGGCGGCGCAACCCCACGCCGTCCGCGTCCTCTTCTCTCGGCCCGGGCCCGCCGCTCCAGCGCTCCAGTAGTTTGAACGAGACGCTGCGATAGAGCGGGGGCCGAGGCGACCCGTCGGCCATGGCGGCGGCACTCCGGGGGGGCTGGCCGGCCTCGGGGATCTTCGGCCAACCCCCCCTCCGACCCCGCTCCAAAGGAGCGCAGTGGCCGCGGCCCGCAGACGCGGAGCTCGGGAGGAGGGTGCGGGGACCCGGGCAGAGGTTTACGGGTCCCGGATCAGGTTTCCGCGGCTGCAGGCGGCAGTGGCTGCCTCCCGGGCGGCCCCTCTCGCCGGAACGGCGACTCCAGGCCCAGCACTCGCCTCGGCGAGAACGGCCAGGGCCATCGCGGCCCGGCCGGAGAGGGATCCCGGGGCTCGGTTCCTCCGCTCCGCGCCCGGCCGGCCTCCCGCCCCGCGCTCTCCCGCTCCGGCTCCCGCTCCCTCCCCCCGGGCTCTCCGCTCCTCGCTCCCTTTTGTTGCAAATAAACTTTGTGGCGGAGGAAAGGGGGCGGGGGGCGGGGCCTCGCGCCCAAAAGAGGGGGTGGGCTCCGGGAGCGCGCCAGGCGGGGAGCACAGCAGGGGGAGGGGATCGGGGAGGAGCCGGAGGGAGAAACGAGATGCTGGAACGTTCGGAGACCCGAACGACCCCCCGAAGTCCGTGGGGCGCGTCTCGGGCTGCTCTCTCCTCTCCAGGAACCTCACTCTGCGAGCTCTGAACGTGGTCAACTCTGCTGGACACAGACACGGCGGCGCACCCCGAGGGGCTCCAACATGGCAACCTAAGACCCACAAGTTCTGGTCCACCCCACTCCCAGGTACACGCGGGAACACTCCCCTGGCCGGGGGAACGGGGTGGAACCCCGTGCCAGGGGGAGTCGTGGGCGGGGCAGGCCGACCTGGGCGCTCGCCCGGATTCCCTCCCTCGCCAGGGCCACCCCCTGGGCCCTCCCTCCGCGGGTCTCCACCACGCCCAGGTCTCCACCCCGCACCCTCCCAAGCACCCCACCCATTCCTCCTCCCAGCGGCCGGTCCAGCTCCGATCGTCCCACCCCCGCCACTTTCCCAGCTGCTACGCCCCCACCTGACCCGGCGTCCCGGAGGCCTTGGATCCGGGATGCTCCTCCCTAAAACCTGCCCCTTACCTCCTGGGTTCCGGGACGGGGCTCTTGCGCCCTCTGCAGGTCGGATCCTGGGAGTCCTCGGAGCCCTGCACAGATCAAGCTCCGTTCGATGCACCCCCCAAACAACCATGGAAGAGTTAGGAAGGCTTCACTTACTTTCACTAGTTTCCTGGTCCCCGTAAGTCTTTTCAGACTCAGCCTTAGCTTGAACGGGAACGCCCTCGCCTATCCACTGCCAACTCTACCCTCCTTACCTGGGCCGCTCCACCCTCTTGCCAGGAAGGTGTGTAGGTCGTTGCTCCTGCTTACATTGAGCTACCCCAGAGCTCCCCTCCCGCCTCTTCCCCAGCCTGGCAAGTCTGAAGTTGTTCCGGGTGCTGGGGCGTCACCCCCATAACACCCTCACCTGCCTCTGTGAGGTCCCTGTCTTCCCTGGCGATTTAAATGCAGAATTCTGCTTCTGAACGAGTGAAAATTAACTACCTATGATGTGTGGGTTTCTTTTCATCCTGGAGCCACCCTATGGAGATGGTCGTTATTGGACAATGAATGGCCAGTGTCAAAGTCACGGTAAAAGGGCAGCTGCTGCTATGACTCAATTTTAAAATTTAAGCTATTAAAAAACCAAAACTGGGATGGAGAGATGGCTCAGTGGTTAAGGCACTTGCCTGCAAAGCCTATCGACCCGGGGTTCAATTCCCCAGGACCCATGTAAAGCCAGATGCACAAAGTGGCTCATGTATCTGGAGCTTGTTTGCAGCAGCTAGAGGCGCTAACTTTCCTTGTAAATAAATATTCTAAAATATTTTTTTATCTTTTTAAAAAGAATCAAAGCACGTTTAGGTGTGAAAGCTGGGGTTGGAGGGCTCTCATCCCAGGGGTTACTATTTTTCCCCATAATGAAGGTTTCTATTGTCTAATTGTGTTTTGTTTTGTTTTTTTTTTTCTCTTTGGGATCCTGGGAATCACGCCTAGGGTGCAGGCTGGACAATCATTGTATAGCTCAGCTTCAGCCCCAGTCCTGATGAATGTACTTTCCTGAGCTGTTGGGTGCCTTCTTCTGGGATGGAGGCTTACCTATATCACAGGGTGTCTTATTCTGGGCTGGAGGTTTGCCTATATCACAAATGGGTAAATTGATGAAGAGGAGACGCAGGTCACAGGCTCCCAGAGTTCTGATTCCTGTGATTGGTGTGAGCTGGTTGGGCCCCTGGCCCTCCTCGAGGGTGTTTAAGGATCTAAGCTGGGCATGGAGGCAGGAACTTTCCCACCCCAGCCTCTAGGGTGCAGATGATAAGGTGACCTATGAGCAGAGTTGCTGTTTGTAGTCCCCAAGACTCCTCTGGAAGGGACAGAAGCCGAAGGAGGACCTGCCTATCAGAGGCAGAGTGGCCCCCTTCCTGTGGGCCAGTTAGGGCTTATAGAAGTCCTTAAAGAGGTCAAGGTGGAAGGTCTGGTCAGTCATGACCAGGATGCGCTTTTGGTACTTAAGAGTAGAAAGCCATGAACCCTTGGAAGGCTTGTTTTAAGGGGAGATCTGGCTCCTGACTCTATCCCAAAGCCAAACTGAACCTCTCTGAAGCTGCACCCTACCTACACCATTAGATCTAGCAGACACAGGATTAGGATTGGATAATTATCATCTTTGGTTCATGATATAGTCTCATCAGTTACTGGATTGGCTCTCACCAAAAAAAAAACCAAACAAACAAACAAAAAAAAAAAACCTAGGAGTTTTTAAAACATTTTATTTATTTATTTGCAAGGAGAGAGGACAGACATCCATTGTCTGTTACCCCGATATGGGGAGATGGTGAGCGTTCACCTGGTGTGAGATCCTGGGGAGACCCTGGGCTATGAAGAACCCAGGAGCACCATTCTGGTCGTGAACAACTTCAGTGGCTCAAGAACAAGGGAGGAATCATCCGTGTGGAGCACATGTCTAAATCCACGAGTGCTCCAGGAGAAGGGCTTCGGGGCTCAAATTACTCCCCAAGTTCATCTGAAGACTCTGAAGATGCTGCACCCACAGAAAAGCACAAAAAGGAAAAAGAGATAAGAAAGAAAGACAAAGAGAAGACTGACCTTGAGGTGCAGGCTGAGCAAGCACCCTCCTCTGTGTCAATAAAGGACAAAAATGAGCCCAGCCCCAGGACGCACAGCTGCAGCAAGATCTCAGAGAGTTCAGAAGTCCGAATCCAGAGAGGCTGGAAGCACCTCCCAGGCTCCCCTGAAGTTAGGACCTCCTGCCATGTTAGAGAGAAGACCTCAAAAGAGAGCCAAACCATAAGCACAAGTAGGAGGGCGACAAGAGAAGACAAGAACAGGGAGAGAGAGAGAGTGGACAAGCCAGTGGCACCGCGCCCTTCGGCAGGGCGAAGTCATAGAAGTAGGAGCTTAGATAAACGCACAAGGCATAGAAAGCACCTAGGCTCCTGGGAGCCAGAGTCCTGCCATTCCGGGAACCACACAATGAAAATACATTTTGTTGTTTACTTAAAATGTTTTGAGGGCTGGGGAGATGGTTCAGCAGTCAAAGGCATGTGCTTGCAAAACCTGCCAGCCTGGGTTTGATGCCTCAGTACCCATAGAAAGCCAGATGCACAAAGTGGCACACACATCTGGAATTTGTTTGCAGCACCAAAAGATCCTGGCAAAGGCTGGAGAGATGGCTCAACAGTAAAGGCGTTGCTTGCAAAGCCTGCCAGCCTGTGTTCAATTCCTTTGGTATCCACAGAAAGTCAGAGCCACGTGGCGCATGTGTCTGGAGTTCGTTTGCAGTAGCTGGAGGCCCTGGTGCTCTCATACTCACTCTGTCTCTCTCTTCTCTTTCAAATATATAAGTGAAAAAATATTTTTTTTAAAAAAAGGTCCTGGAGGGCTGGAGAGATGTCTCAGCGGTTAAGGCACTTGCCTCCAGTGCCTAAGGCCCCCGGTTCAATACCCCAGGACCCACATAAGCCAGACCCACAAGGTGGTGGCCCTGGTGCATTCTCTCTCTCTCTCTCTCTCTCTCTCTCTCTCTCTCTCTCTCTCTCTCTCTCTCTCTCTCCCTGAAAATGAATAAATAAAATATTTTTAAAAATAAAATAAAAGGTCCTGGATCCCACTCCTGACACACCCCCCCCAAAAAAAAAGGCCCTGGCATGCCCATGTGGCCTCTCTCACTTTCTCTCTTCCCCTCTCTCTGCTTGCAAATAAAAAAAATTTTTTTTTGAGGCAAATTCTCATGTAACCCAGGCTGGCCTTGAACTCTGTGTAACCCCAAGCCTTCAATTCCTGATCTTCCACCACCTCCTAAGTGTTGGTATTGAGGGCATAAGGGCATCACCACCACATTGCATATTTTCTTTTTCTTTTTTTTTTTTTTTTTTTGGTTTTTCGAGGTAGGGTCTCGCTCTAGTCCAGGCTGACCTGGAATTCACTATGTAGTCTCAGGGTGGCCTTGAACTCACAGCAATCCTCCTACCTCTGCCTCCTGAGTGCTGGGATTAAAGGCGTGTGCCACCACGCCCGGCTCACATTGCATATTTTCTGAACAGGTTTTTTGTTTGTTTTTATTTAATTTTTATTTTTTTGGTTTTTCGAGGTAGGATCTTGAGGTAGCTCTAAGCCCAGGTTGACCTGGAATTCACTATGTAGTCTCATGGTGGCCTTGAACCCCCAGTGATCCTCCTACCTCTGCCTCCTGAGTGCTGGTACTAAAGGCATGCAGTGCGCCCCCAAGCCGGAAACAGTTTTTTTTTTAAAAAATATTTTTATTTATTTATTTGCAAGCAGAAAGCGATAGAAGAGAGACAGAGAGAACGGGCACACCAGGGCCTCCAGCAGCTGCAACAAAACTCCAGGTGAACCTGCCAATTTGTGCATGGGTACTGGGGAATTGAACTCGTGTCGTTAGGCTTTGCAGGCAAGTGCCTTAACTTTTGAGTCATCTTTCCAGCCCCAAAACAGTTTTTATTTTTTTTAATTTTTAATATTTTATTTATTTAATTAAATTTATTTAAGAGAGAGAGAGAGAGAGAGAGAGAATGGGCACTCCAGGGCCTCCAGCCACTGCAAACAAACTCCAGACACATGTGACCTCTTGTGCATCTGGCTTTACATGGGTACTGGGGAACTGAACTCAGGTCCTTCTGCTTTGCAAGCAAAGATCTTAGCCGCTAAGCCACCTCTCCAGCCCTACAGATTTTATTTTAGTTTTGTTTGTCTTTTCGGGGGGGGGGGCTAGGTGGGAGGGACAGATTCTAAGTTACTCAGGCTGACCTTGAACTCATTCTGTAGCACAGGCAGGCCTTGAACTCATGATCTTCCTGCCTCTACCTCCTGATTAGCTGGTATTATAGGCCAGTTCAGTTTTTAAAAAAATTTATTTAGCTTTATTTTTTCCTTTTTTATAATTTTTAAATTTTTGTTTTTGTTTTGGCACTTT
>PVHP010004982.1:0-67984 GCA_004024765.1 Zapus hudsonius
ATGGCTGTGGGTATGGGTCCCTTGTTCATCCCGTCCTTCTCTGCAGGGTTCCATATGGATCCTCCACAATATGACTGTGGTGGCTCATCTCTTGCCATGGTCTCATCTTTTGGCCTGCTGTCGGGTGGTAGGGTTATATGGGCCACAGCTCATTCGCTATATCCTGAAAAATACAAATACAATCTCCATTGGAGAGTTATGTATTTATTTTTTAAGTTGCAAGTAGAGAAGAATGGGATCAGTTACAAAAATCAAAATTTGCATAGCCCCCTTTTGACCTTTTAACCTCTCACATATTTTAGACTTAAAAACTAATAAAATTATGTCTGAAACTCATGACATTCTGACCATATTACTTTGTTATTATTTTTCACTTCCTGTTGCCTTCTTTTTCTCTTGGAGCATTATTAGTATTCCTTTGAGAGAAATCTAAAGAATTAAAAATTTTTCCCCTGAGGGATTTATTTCCTCTACTAGGCTTCCAGTTTTTCACATACCTCAGTCTCCTGTTCTACTCCATGGAATGAAGGAAAACAAAGAAATAACCTTTTCCTTTAATTTAGTATTTAAAAAAAAATCAAGGGAAAATTTTAAAACATTTATTTACAAGCAGAGAGAGAGAGAGAAAAAATATGGGCACGACAGGGCCTCTAGCCACTACAAATGCACTCCAGATGAATGCACCACTTTGTGCATTTGTTTCTACATAAGTACTGGGGAATTGAACTCTGGCCGTTAAACTTTGCAGGTAAGTGCCTTAACCGCTGAGCCATTTCTCTAGCCCTTAAATTATTTTTTTATTTGAGAGAGATAGAGAAAGATAAGAGACAGAGTCTGGGCTAAGGTCTCAAGCCACTGTGAATGAATTCCAGATGTTTGCACCTAAGCTGTCAGGCTTTGTGAACATGCACCTTTAACTGCTGAGCCATCTCTTAAGCCCCATTGATTAATATTTTAGTCCCTATGACATATTTAGACTTCACCTCTTTTCATTTATATTTTTGTTGTAGGTTTCCTTTAACAGAATGAGGATGTATTACATATGCCTATCTTACAGACCAGTTTTTTCTCCTTCCAGTTATTATGAGTGAATAGGATAAGGATTTTTAGGCTAGTCAGGGGAGATCTTTTTTTAAGAATGGTGGCATGAGTGGAGGAATAGGTGGAAGTAAAATGATTTCTTGGTTCAGTCTAGTAGAATGAGAAGAGGGAAAGATTTAATTGCAAGTTCTCTCATGCTGTCTTGTCAGAAAAGGTCTTGTTCTAATGCCTATTTTCAAGTATGTCTCTTGGGCTGCAAGCATGAGGCTCTCAGCTCAGATTCTTAGCACCTACATAAAAGCCAGGTGGTACACACCTATAATCCCATGCAGGGGAGGAAGAGACAGGATTCTTGGCACTTGCTGGCCAGTTACTCTGGTGGAATCAGTGACCTCCAGTTTTAGTGGGAGACCCTGTATTGTAAGATGATAAGTGATTAAGAAAGACATCTGACATAGATGACTGCCCTGCACACTACGTGTGCACTCACAGAAAAGCAACGATATACGACTATGTATGTGTCTGTGTAGAGTAAGACTTGTTGAATCTTGAAATGAAGAATCACTTGTCTTTCTCAATTTCTTCAGGATGATGCACGACAGTTGTTTGTTTTGGCTGGCAGTGCTGAGGAAGGAGTCATGACCTCAGAACTAGCAGGAGTGATTAGACGGTTATGGAGAGATGGTGGGGTACAAGCGTGCTTCAGCAGATCCAGGGAATACCAGCTCAATGATTCTGCTTCATAGTAAGTGATTTTGTTTGTTTGTTTGTTTTTTGAGAAACTGTAATAGAAAGTAACTTGCTGACCCTGGAGAAAGTTTAGTGCCTTTCATTAAGGAAATGTTTAAATAATAGAAACTTTCAGAAGTCTATAGAGTCCTTTATTACACTTATCTCAGTTTTAGATTAGCTCCATGGTATGTTTTTAGGAAGCAAGTGAAGGAGAGACATCTAATAAAGGTAGGTGCAGGATCTCTTCCTACTCAAGTAAGTTTGCTCCATATATGTGGGTCAGGCACTGATAAGACAGCTCGAGAGGAAAGTCAGAATTGTGACATCCCTTTCTGTGCAGCTAAATCTGGGTATAGGCTGCACCATGCATTTCTCTGGTTGTAGACATCACCACTTTTATTTTTTTATTTTTGGTGGTACTGAGGACTGAACCAAGGGCCTTATGTATGGTGGGCAAGTATTATCCTGAGCTACATCTTCTTCATACTTTTTGCTTGAGACAGGGTCTCACCAAGTTGCCTATGCTAGTTTTGAAATCACCCTGTAGCTCAGGCAGGCCATGAAATTGCAGCCTCTTAAGCACTACTTACAAATCTTCTGCTAGCTTATGATAGTGAACTTTGTATAGACAGAATGTTGGGTCATAGGATTAAGTTGAAGTATCTTTTTGCCAAAGAAGGTCATTTGAGTGTTAACTTTAGTAATTGGAGTTAATATTTCTGTTAAACTTTTATATGTAATCTTGTTTTGACCCTTTATATATATTTATTTATAAAACCTATATTCACAATATATTTTATACTTTTTAGAGGACTTGGTGAATACCTGTTAACTGTCTCCTCTCTACCAGATAAAATTATTTTCAATCATTAAGGTGTTTTCTTCAGTATTATATCTTCCTGCATTTCCCCATCTTCATTCTGTCATAAATTGTTATACAAAATTAAATATTTTAAAAGTATGCTTATTCTTTTAATGGATTTGACTTGTAAACATTTAAAGATTCTTACTGTTTAATAACATTTTTGAGTTGCACATACTGACAGTGTAAGTAATTCGGTGGTCATCCAAGGTAGATTTTAAGTGCCTTTTCCATCATATATTCGGAAAGCTCTGAATCGTTTAACTACATGTAATTTATAGACTTGTTTCCTTCACCTGCATAATTACTCATCTATGCTGGACTCTTAACATTAGTATTTGTTTTTATAGAAGATCTTTAATGATGGTCTTAAATTAGTGCCACCAGTTCTTTGGTGTATTATTAGCCTGGGATTAGTGACGAATTACTTTTTTTGTTTTTCTTTTGTCACAGGGTCTTGCCATGTAGCACAGGCTATTCTGAATCTCCATATATAGCTCAGACTGCTCTCATACTTTTGCTTCATCTTTCCCACTTTCCCAAGCTGGGTTTACAAGCATGAACCAACAATATATTTATTTGAATATACTTCTCATCTATGTATTGATAATGCAAATGCTATTCTTTATCAATGGTTAAGTGTGCAGCTGGCATGCTAAATTTAACTATCTAAGTGCTTTGTATTTAGTAGTTCGTATTTAAACAGATAAAAACCATTGTATGTTTTATTTAGTTACCTAAATGATTTGGATAGAATATCCCAAACCAACTATATTCCTACACAACAAGATGTTCTTCGGACAAGAGTGAAGACTACAGGCATCGTGGAAACACATTTTACCTTCAAAGAACTATATTTCAAGTAAGTTACTAGCTTTATTTATTTATTTATTTATTTATTTATTTATTTATTTATTTATTTATTTATTTTTGCTGGATATGACAAACATACCCTACCTTCTTTGCTTTTGTTTTGAAACAGGGTCTTACTGTGTAGTCCTGGCCGGTCTGAAATTTGCTATGTAGACCAGATTGGCCTCAGACTTGCAGTGATTCTCCTACCTCAGCCTCCTGAGTGTTGGGGTTACAGGCATATGCCACCATGCCCAGCTTGTTTTCCTACCTTTTGTTAGCATCTTTTAATCAAGGTAAAATTTCTGTAGGCAGTATTTCTTGGTTTAGAAATGTATATTCATCATAAAACTTGAATGTTTTAACCCATTAAAGTTTTGTGTTATTTCAAATTTTATTTTCAACTACTTTTTTGTTAGCCACTAAAACTGGTACTGAGTATTTTATTAGAAGGATAGCAACAATACTAAATGAATGGAAAATCAGTTTTTTACTAATTTGGTAATTTCTGTTTATACTGTCATGATAGTCTTACCACTATTACTCCTGTCTTATTAATTCCCGTTTCTCTTTTTAACAGACGAGCTAGTTTTGGGGTTGCTCTTGGCTTGATATGTGCATAGCATCACACACAGTTAAATTTCTAGCACAGTATAGACTGTGACAATTCTAGTATTCCAAAGTAATTTTCTCACAGCAACTGTAATTCTAAGAAAAAAGACTCAACTTTGTATTAATGGTCGTTTTAAAATACAACTATCCTTTTGGTTCTCATTTTCTGCTTCTGTGACCTTGAGATTGGCAGTTAACTTTTCCCTTTCTTGAATACTCTTTAGTTTCTTGTTTATGTTTATGTGTAGAATGTGAGTCAGCAGTACTGCATACAAAAGGAGCCATTACCACAGATCCTCTGGTTTTTCTCCAACAATTACTCCTCAGGATTTATGAAGTTCACACGGGGTTTACCTATTACTGTGCATCAGTTGTGGTCTTGAAACCTTAATATACCAAGTTATATTTAAAACTTGGTATAGAATAAAAGCAGTTCAGCTAAATGGTTTTAGAATAAACTGGCTTATCTTTAGCACTAATGCATATCACTAAATACAGCAGGCATCATCTGGATTATCCTTCAAAGACATTAGATAAGGTGCTTCTTTGTATGCTGTAAAATTAGTAATTTATAGTTAAATATTATGGCTGTTGCTTTATGTTTAGTGAGTTAAATCCTGTCTGTGCTAGGATCAGTAGCCAGGTTAGATTAAAGTGCCACACCCACTTTAATTTTGGCATGTAGACACGGTATTGTGAAGTGCTATCACCTCTTCCTTTTCCTCTTCTCTCTAGGCAAAACCACTATCCATTTATTCAAACATTTATTGAGCATCTACCATATGCAAGGCATTGTGTAATTGCTTACTTGCCTCTCAGTTATGAGGTAATGTCTAAAATGTTGATCTGTCAGTGAATAATACTATACATGTTAACTTTGTACTAAAAGCCAACTTTGGAATTTCACAATGTTCTAGCTTTGTGGACTTTATAGAAGAAAATGGGGATATAAACTGGAATTATTGGTGTGCTAGTGTGTGTCTCCCTTTGAAAGACTTGTCTGGTGAAATATATGGTATTCATTTTCCTAAAACCTATGTTAAAACCCTGGGTTAGGGCCAGTTTGTGATTGTATCATTTAGCTCTCATACAAAGCTAGCAGAGAAGTATACAAGATAAGCCAAAAGGAAGAATTGGGTCAGGAAGAGATAAGATGAATGTCCTCTTTAAACTACATTTAGAAATCATGACTAGTATCTCATTTCTCTTAATTTTTAGAGGCAAAAAAAAATTGATGGAAAATTTGGCTCCTAGTTTCTAAAGATTTGACATACAAAACCAGTATAGCAGAATAGCTTTCAAAAATTTTATTGCTATCAAATATAGATCTTAAGAGTAGTCATTTGAATGTGTACCTCATCAAACTTACATATTAACTAAAAGACAAGCAGGTTGTTCCGTCATTGTAAGAAGTAGGTGTGGACACTGGTGACATTGAGGCCTTATTGTAATCAGGTTTAAATAAAAATTGGAGTTGAGAAGTATTGGTTAAGAAATTTTTTCTCGTGTTTTTTTTGTTTTGTTTCCCCCCTCTTTTTTTGAGATAGGATTTTGCTGTGTAGCCAGTCTGGCCTTGAACTGCCATTCTTTTGTCTCGGCCTCCTAAAAGCTGGGATTATAGGCATGCACCATCAAGCCTGGCTCAAGGACTTTTTTTAATGTTTTAAATGGTAATTCTTTTAAATGGATTTTTTTGTTGTTGTTAGTAAACAGAATTTTGGGTATCATGGCATTTTGATTCTCCTCTCCCATTTCAAGGACTTTAAAAAATATATTGATTTACTTCTTAAAATCTTACCATAAGATAAAAAAATGTTTTTCTTTAGCATAAGGCAAACATGCTAGGGAGTCAGAATGCAAGTTAGATTTAGAAGCAAGCCATTTTGACAGGTAGAGTGTGGTTGGTGGACACTGAAGTTAGAGTACTGGAGTCAGATCCCAGACCTCATTTCTCAGTGCTTTTAGCAAATTATTTGATGTATTTGTAACTCCATTTCTTCCTCTATATAATGGAGATGATGATGATAATAATAATAGTATTTATAGGAGTGTTCTGAGGATAACGTGGGTTTATTTTTAAAGCTATGTAGAGTATTGTCTGGCATCATGGTAAACACAAATATAAGTTGTGATTGTAGTTATCTTTTTTTACGTTTGTTATTTTTTGAAGCAGGGTCTGACTCTACCCAGGCTAACCTGGAACTCACTCTGCTGGCCTTGAATTTAGGGCTATTCTCCTACCTTAGCCTCCCAATTGCTGGAACTGCAGGAGTGAGCCATCCACCTAGCATGATTGCACTTAAGCTGTACTATTCAGCTCTTCATTTTTCCTTTCTTTCCCCTCATTTCTTTAATCCTTTTTAGTACTCTTCTGACTTTTGGCACATCTTAAGTGAATTTTGTTAGGGAGGAGAGGGAAGCAAGCATTCAGATTATTCCTAATTTTTTCATGTTGTTTTTCTTCTATTTTTAGCCACAAGTATTTAGACTACATTGATTTGCTCCTTGTTTGTCTTTTCTCTTATTAAGGAGATGTTGAAAGTGTAGTAGTGTGAAGTTTTCTAATCATTAACAATTTAGAAAGATGTACATGGGACTTGCTGACTTTGAACTTTCTTTCCTTACTCAGAATGTTTGATGTAGGTGGCCAAAGATCAGAGCGAAAAAAATGGATTCACTGTTTTGAGGGAGTGACAGCAATCATCTTCTGTGTGGCCCTCAGTGATTATGACCTCGTTCTGGCCGAGGATGAGGAGATGGTATGTTGAAGCTTCTGCCATAAAAAGCCTATCTAGTGCAGCCAGGAAACTAAGAAAGCTCCTAGGGAGAGGGGGTGTTTCCATTGAACCAAAACTTAGTGCCTTGAGGTTTGCTGCTTCTCAGTAAGATTAGATTACCAATGTTCTATACCCCAGTTATTCTTGGAGAGCTATGATAGCCATACCATGTGGGCAATGTTGTATACCCTAGTTACTCTTGGAGAACGATAATACTGTCTCATAGTAGCTCTCTGGGGAGAGAGCTAGCCATACCTTGTGGGTAAGACTTGTCAGCTACTCCTCCTTACTGTTTTCCAATCCCCAAGAATTTTACCAATCGGTATTGACTCACCTTCATTTTATTAGTACCTGAGTTATTTCCATGACTATTTTTACTGCTTTAAAACCTGTTGGTATAATTTTTTATTGGTCTACTTTTACTTTTTACTGTTAACTTTTTATCATCCATTGATTCTTTTTTAGAACCGTATGCATGAAAGCATGAAACTGTTTGACAGCATTTGCAACAACAAATGGTTTACAGACACATCAATCATTCTCTTCCTCAATAAGAAAGACCTTTTTGAGGAAAAAATAAAGAGGAGTCCGTTAACAATCTGTTATCCAGAATACACAGGTAAAAGATTATGAAAGATTTTATTGGAGGCACATATCTTAGGTCAAAACTTAACATACTCCTACGACTACAGAGGATTCACTAGTAGTGGTGTCATTATTAAGCATGTAATTCAGATTACTTAAATTTAGAGTATGATTTCAGATATAATTGAGTGCTTATTTAAAATTTTTGTACTTAATTTTTTAGAAAAGTAATTGATAAAGATGGGCTGGAGAGATGGCTTAGCGGTTAAGGCACTTGCCTCCAGAGCCTAAGGCCCCCGGTTCAATTCCCCAGGACCCACATAAGCCAGAGCCACACGGTGGTGGCCCTGGTGTGAGCGCGCTCTCTCTCTCTCTCTCTCTCTCTCTCTCTCTCTCTCTCTCTCTCTCTCTCTCTCTCCTTGAAAATGAATAAATAAAATTAAAAAAAAAAGAAAAGTAATTGATAAAGATTAAAACTTAGCACGTGGCAAAGAAATACAAAGATAAAATGCATTTATTGCTTAAGAAACTTGACCCCAAGCTTTAGAAAGAAATGCACAGATTTCATTGTAGTATAAAGTGAGCATTGACAAGGTAGAACAGAAGCATTAGTTACCCTGGTGGAGCCAATGTAGTCTTGCTCTAGAGGAAGTAGCCCTTGTGTGAGCTATGGAAGTTGTCAAGCAGAAAAAAGGATTTAGGAAAACAAGAATTTCATATTTGAAAATACTGAAGCTAAATAAATGGCATGACTTACTCCGGAACCTAGAAGGACTATGGCTGGTGTAATTTACAGTGGTAGGTGGGGCAGAGGAAATAGTGGGTAAAGTACCTAAAACTGTCTTGCAAGCATGAGTTCAAATGCCAGTTTCCCCATAATGATGCTGGGTGTGGCAGCATGTACCTGTAATACTAGCACTGTGGAAGTGGAGACTGGAGGATTCCCGGAGCTTGCTGACTGACCTAATAGGTGAGCTCTAGGCCAATAAGAGTTCATGTCTCAAAAAAGTGAAACTAGTAAAGCATTTTAATAGGTATACAGTATACTAGGAACAGTGTTTTACAAAGACTATGCAATAGTAATAATGAAGATAGTGAGGATTTAAGATGCAAATAAAAGCTTTTGGTGAGAGCCAACAGATATATCTTAGAAGCCAAGGCAAGAATGCAGATGAGTCTTAGTTTGGAATTAGAACTAGAAAATAGGTATTAGGCACCTCTGTAAAGGAAGTGGATACCCTGTATCTTAATTTCTTTACTCAACTCTTTTTTTTCTTTTTCTCTCTCTACTTACCAACTTTCTTTGCTATTCACTTTATGTGATTAAAAAAATAGCTTTGTCACAGTTACTATATCTCCTTTATTATATTGATGAGGCTAGACTAGGATTGTTTGGTCTTTCCTTTCAAATTTCAAGGAAAGAAATTCTAGTCATGGTTAAGTCAGGCAAAAATCCTTAGGCCAGTCAGTCACTTGAGGTTGGGGATATAAACATGACTGACGTTTATAGGGCAGAGTCAGGAATTTACATACATCCTTTATATAATCAAGGGAAAAGGAGCTGAGGTTGTCACTGAGTTGGTAGTGCTTGTCTAGAATACATTAAACGCTGGGTCCAGTATCCACCACACAAAAACTAGGCTTGCCTACACTTGCCTGTAGTCCCAGCACTTGGGAGATGGAGGTAGAAGAATTAGAGAAGTTCAAGGGTGGAGCCAGGAAGATGACTCAGTAGGTAAGAGTGCTTGCTGCACAAGCATGAGGAACTGAGTTCAGTCCCAGCACCCATGCAAAAAAAAAGGGGGTGGGGTGGGGTTGTGGACATTAGTGCCTGTAATTCCAGTACTGAGGGGGTGGAGATAGAATTGCTGGGACTCACAGGTTAGCCATTCTGACTGAAAATGACAGCTCCCAGGTTCAATGAAAAACTGTCTCAAAATAAAGTGGAACAGCAGGAGAGGAGGATGTCTGGTATTCTCCTCTACCTCCCCACATGTGTGTATACCACATATGTACACTAAAAGTTGTCATAGTCAGTTCAAGGCCAGCCTGCAGACACACAGGATCCTGTCTCAAATAAGAAAGAAAGAAAGAAGGATGGATGGAAGTGGGGGGGGGGGGGAGAAAGGGTATTACAAGGGTTAGGAAGTGGGAAGTGAAAGGTACCCATACTTCTCTCTCAGTTGTTTGGTGATGCTATAATTTGAATTCATACATAAGAATCTTGATTTGGGGACTGAGGAGATGGTTTAGTGATGAAAAGAACTTGATTGCAAAGCTTAATGGCTCAGGTTCAATTCTCCATGTAAAGCCAGATGGATGGTTATTTGCAGCAGCTGGAGACCCTGTGGTGTACACACACGCACACGCACACGCACACGCACGCACATGTGTGAGCAATATATTAAGTCAATTTTTTTAAAAAAGAATGTTGAAGCCAGGCATGGTGGCACATGCACCATGTCCCAGCACTCTGGAGGTTGAAGGAGAAGAAGCACTGTAAGTGTGAGGCTAGCCTGGGGTGAATGGGTGTTGCGGTCAGCTTTCTAGTTGCTGCGCAGAAAGAACCCAAGCAAAAGCGACTTGTGGAGGAATGGGTTTATTTGGCTTATGGACTCAAGGGGAGACTCTATCCTGGCAGGGAAAACGATGGCATGAGCAGAGGGTGGACATCACCTTCGCCACAGCACTGGAAATAGTAGCAGGAAGGTGTGCCAAATACTGGCAAGGGGGAGCTGGCTTATAACCCCCATAAGCCCGCCCCAACAACACAGCTCTAGTGAGGTTCTAATTCCCGAATTGCCATCAACTGAGGATCAATCTATCAGAACACATTCATTTGTTTGTGGGGGGCACCTGGATCAAACCATGACAGTGGGTTCCAGGTCAGCCTGGGCTAGAATGAGACTCTGCCTTAGGTGGGGGAAAAACAAAACAAAACGCAAAATGAAAATTGATTTTGAAGTATCTGCACTATCCACATGAAGATGTCTATTAGGTAGATATATATATATATATATGTAACTATATATGTGGTTTTGTGTGTGTGTATCCTAGGACTATAGGGTTAGGTTAGATACATAAATTTGAGATCATCAGTAATAAAAGACATAGAGATGGATGAAATAATGTATGGAGGTAATTTACAGGATGAGAGAAAACCAAAATGAGAGAATTCTATTGGCAGGAGGAAAGGATACAAATAGAAGAACCAGAAGAGCAAAAGTATCTCAAAACCAAGAGAAGGGTTTAAAAAGCAAATACTAGTCAACAGTGTTGTGTGGAAATACAAGCACTTTGGAGCTGGGAGTTAGGAGGCCGTTGACCATTCTTGAGTATGTCAGTAGGATGGTGAGATAGAAGTAGGTACAGCAAGCACGTGACTGAATGGGCAGTTAAGAACTAAAGACAAGTCTTGACTACTTTTGAGCAGTGTAGCTAAAAGGATGTCTATTTATTAATTTGCTTATTTGAGAGACAGAAAGAGGCAGACACAGAGAACGGGCGTGCCAGGGCTTCCAGCCACTGCAAATGAACATCAGATGCATGCACCACCTTGTGCATATGGCTTTACTAGGGTACTGGGGAATGGAACAAGGCCTTAACCCTAAGCCATCTGTCCAGCCCCCTTAAAAGGATGTTTATTGACTAAATGGTAAAATCTTGCAACAAAAGAGAAGTTACAAGAAGCTGATGTAATTGATATAGGAACATTTACAAGCAGATAGGAAAAGAAGGAATTTTAGTTAGGATAAATGGGTAAACAAATTTAGTATATGTGTTCAATGGATATTACTTCTCCTTAAACAGAACAAAGTACTGATAGATATTGCAACTTGATGGACCTTGGGTTAGTTGCTTTCTTACTGCTATGACCAAAGATGCTGACAAGAGTAAACTTAGGAAGGGCTTGTGTTTACAGTCCATCATAGCAAGGAAGGCAGCTGGTCACATTCAGTCCACACTTAAGGAAGCAGAGTTAAAAATGCTGTTGCAAATACATTCTTTTTTTTTCTCTTGTTCTATTTTTCCTCCCCCATTTTTTCCTTTCCTTTCTTTTCTTTTTTTTTCTCTTTTGTTCTTTTTCTTTTTCCAGGGTTTTTCTAGGCATGAAACAGCTTTGGCCACCAAGTTAGGCATCAAGCTAGGATGAATAAAGGCCTTGCATTTGTTTTGCCCCTGACTGCTAATAAGAAAACCACCACCAATGGGGTGGTTTTTTTTTTTTAACCCATGGTCAGGGGGTCTACAGTTACCTTCATGTTGTGGGGACCAAACACCCGACCAAAAACAGTTTCTGGAAAGAAAGGGTTTATTTCAAGCTTCATCATCATGGTGGATTTATGACATATGGTCAGATTTATGACCGCAGCAGCCCCACAAAGCAAAGATCCTTCAATATATATCCACTTGGCTTTGTGCATTTCTAAGCTTATTTCACTTCATTCTTTTATTTTTTATTAGAGAAATAGGCAGATAGATGAGAGACAGACAGAATGGGTGCCAGGGCCTCTAACCATTACAAATGAACTCCAGACACATGTGCCACCTTATGTAGGTACTAGGGAATCAAACCAAGGTCCTCAGGCTTTGCAGGCAAGCACTTTAACCACTGAGCAATCAGCCCTTCACTTTATTCTTACACTTAAGGATTCTTATAGTCTTGATTTACCAAGTATCAGTATGTGTTCTTACTGGATGCAATTCATTTTCCCTTATCTGGACACTAATCTTTTTTTAAACATTTTAAAAAATTTATTTAATTTTATTTATTCACTTCCAAGCAGAGAGATATACAGAAAGCGAGAAAGAGAGACAAAAAGAGACAGAGAACTTCTGCACAAGGGCCACCACCTTGTGGGTCTGGCTTATGTGGGCCCTGGGGAATTGAACCCCGGGGCCTTAGCACTGGAGGCAAGTGCCTTAACCGCTGAGCCATCTCTCCAGCCCTGGACACTATAATCTTTAGAGGCTTTTCTACAAGTTCAAGAAATCTGCTTTAAGCACTTGCAAAGCTGTCTTCCTTTACCTCTTTATATAATATTTCTTTGTAGCCTTCTTTGTTTACATAGTTGGCATTTTTCATCATGCTTGATGTCGCTGAAAGTAGCTTCTGGTTTACTAAAATAACTATGTGTATTGTCTGTATACTTTCCCTGGCTTTATTTAACAAACCCAGTTTTTTTAAAAAATATTTTATTTATTCATTTTCAAGCAGAGAGAGAGAGAGAGAGAGAGAGAGAGAGAGCGAGCGAGCACACCAGGGCTACCACCTTGTGGGTCTGGCTTATGTGGGTCCTGGGGAATTGAACCTGGGGCCTTAGGCACTGGAGGCAAGTGCCTTACCCACTGAGCCATCTCTCCAGCCCCCAGTTTTGAACTCTTAACTAAAGTTTAAGTCCACAAGATGGAAACAGCAGATGGTTAATTATAAATATTGAAAATAAGGTTTACTGTTTTTCTCTCACACGTAAAAGTCACACGTAAAAGTAACAATTTCATTAAGATATGTCACCTTTTTTTAAAAGTGTGTAAATTTTCTAGGCATGGTGGCTCATGCCTGTAATCCCAGCCCTTGGGAGCTGAAGCACAAGAGGATTGTCATGAGCGTGAGGCCAGTTTGGGACTAGAGTGTAGTCCTGACACGGACAGTGTAATTGGGTTCTACTTCCATTGCATCTCTTTGTTTGCCTTTGGCTCTTATTGCCTAAAGGTTCTGAGTTTAATTTAAGCCTCCTTGAAGCTGGACAGGTTTGAAAAGAATGCCTTACCCTTTTGAATTACTATTTCAACATTACTCCATGGATACCAGGCTCTTTAAGACCTTCTACACAGTTGTGTTTTCTAGAAATGTGCCCTCCTACTTTTCTAGTTTCTTTTATATTATTATCTTTCTTTTTTTAGGTGAGAAATCTAAATCAAAGGGAAAAGTGAAACTTGTTATTTTCTTTGGTCTCTGTGTGTGATGATTTTATTTTAGCTACAGTGGGAGTCTGCTCGCAAAGAATCTAATGATTATAGAAAAACCTCATGATTATAGGAATATAGAAATACGTCTTTATTCAGTTGCATCATAAGTAAATGAGGGTGGTCTTAGTTGAGTTCAGGCAACTTATAATTTGAGCTGACTATATTGGATGTCTGTTTTAGGTTCCAATACATATGAAGAGGCAGCTGCTTACATTCAGTGCCAGTTTGAAGATCTGAATAGAAGAAAAGATACCAAGGAGATCTACACTCACTTTACCTGTGCCACAGATACCAAGAACGTGCAGTTTGTTTTTGATGCTGTCACAGATGTCATCATTAAAAACAACTTAAAAGAATGTGGACTTTATTGAAGAGAATTTAGTAAAAGGTAAAGCTTCAGGCCGTTTAATTATAGTGCTGTAGGTTTGTTTCTTGTTTCTTTTTTCTAATTAAAGAATGTTCTTCTTTTTTAGTTACTACAGTATGGAGTGTTGAGAGCAGACATCTTCAGCTGTCTCTTGGGGCAGCTGCACGAATGGCGGGACCAGGGAAGGGCAGCGGCATGCAGGATCTTAGCACAATCTTCTGTATTAGGGAACATTTAATTGACATGCGATGTTCAAGTCAGACATTGGAATTGGAACAGCTGTAAAGTATGATTCATCAAGACATCACTTGGATTTTATAATCTCAGAGGTTTAGGGTATATATGAAGTTGAGGTGCTGCATTCCAGAACTTAAATATGTAGCTTACTTAGTTTCTTTCTTTTAAACAATTATTGTTAATTTCTAAATTTTTTTCATTAAGAGAATAACTCTACTAAATCTTAGGTTGTTTGCAAAAGAATCTTTATGAAAACACAAACAGTCTTAACTGCGACCAGTTATTTTAAAAATATTCCTCTTAGTAGGAACTCTTTGTATGGTTGGAATATGGTATTTCCATAATTATTTAACATTCTTCCCAATTATTGGGGCTATAAATGCAACTTTTTTTTGAATGAAAGTTATGTTACTGTCATGTTCAAAGTACTCGGTGGTTTCTAAAAAATAGTTACATCGAAGAGTTCTATAATATGATTCTAGCGCTCCTTTCTTTAAAGTCAAAGGTTACCTTGTTTATGCTGATTACCAAATTACTAGGTAACTGCTGATAGTCAGCTTCTTGAATACAGACACACTCAGGACAGCTATCAGTTAGAAATGCTAAATTAGAAAGGCTAAATTTCTGACAGAACCAGTGGCTTTGCTGCTACATATTTACTAAATTGACCACTTTGATTCTTTCTTGCTTGCCTCAGACTTAGGGAGTTTTGTACAAGATACCCCATGTTTTCCATCTTTGTGGCCTTTTTTTGTTGAGAGACATCTAAGTGTATTAGCAGTGCATGTTTCTACTTGTAAAGGTGGTGCCAAATCCTGTTTGCCATTGCGCCTACTGTAGCATTGTTAACTGTAGTAGTGATCCTTAGTCAGCAGGTCGTTTTTCTAAAACTGTTGTGTTTTGGGACTTTTTTACTTTGTCATGTGTACAGATTTTAATCTGTTATAGTTGGCAGCAGTATTAAAATGTTGAGTAAAGAGTCCAGGTTTGCTCCTGTTTGTAATCAGTCCTTTCTAGAATTACTGTCTTCTGTTTCTTTCCCCTGCTAAGTGTTCTTTGGCCTTTGAGAATGGGTTTAGATGGAAAGGTTCTCTGAAAGCCTAGTCCCTTGGTTTGATAATATTGTCAAGTCTTGACTCAATACTGAGGTTTTTACAAGTGATACAAGTGATGCAGTCATAATCTATCTTCCAGGTTTACATTTTTATGTGAAGAGCAACATTCACTTTGGCTTGCAGGTCCTTGTGTATAGTGTACAGCAAATGTCTTTAGATATTGAGGGAAGGTAAAATAATAGAATGCATCTTCAGCATTTCAAGACAGTAGCTTGAGCAGTGCCTTTTGAGGTCATATCTTTTGATTGGATTCTGTTTCATCTTATGATGTGACCTCATTAAAAACAGAAAAAAAGGTGGTCATCAAAACTGCTTCAGAAAGCATACGACAGCAGATCAGTCAGTGCCTTTGGTAGCATTTTTTTTTCTTTCTTAGTTATAGAAAATTAATACTATACCAACAGTACAGCTGTATTAGCTAACAAACATTTCTTTAGGGGTAGGAAAACATCTATAAGAAAGAAAAGTATTTGCTTCAATTTGTGATTGTCTTAATGCCCACAACGTAGGGGTTAATGAGTCTTACATGTCTGGAATTTATCTTAGCTTTGTTGTATTATGTAATATAGAATGGCCTGGAAATACAAACTGGAGAAATACTGTTTTCATAATTTTTCTATATTTTGGGTTTAATGTAATGGTGTTGATAATATAAAATAATAGATAATCCAAATTTAATTTTTCTTTGAAATGTATTTTGTATTTTCATCTGAATATGTTTGTCTGCTATGTTAATTTCTTAAATTTTCTGTTAATGAAAAGTAATAGTTCTCCACTTTTCTGCCTGCTTTTACACACCGATTGATATTCTCTGTTTACATGAAGACCATCTTTATCACCATCTTGAATACATTATTTTAAGATAGAAGGGAGGCAGTTTAAGCTTCCAAGTATGACTTCAAAATCATCTGGACCTGTCTGAAGAAACTGATTCTTGGCTAGTGGGCTGGTAACCTAGAAACTAAAGTATTTCTGTTCATTCTGGGCTTTTACATCACTAATTTGTATTTTGAAATAAAAGATCATTTCTTTTAGCAGAACCACTATGTGAGAAATATGATATTACCTTGGAGAAAAAAAGATTGATAATTTTTAATCAAAGAAGCAAAAACTTATGTTTTCTCTGGAAAATGCTGAGATTTGTGATAATGTTTTCAAATTTAAGTGGCCACACCTTTGGATCATCCAATAAGTCAGCACAACTAGGAAAATTAAAGGTTAATGAATGAAGAAGAATAAATAGACCTCAGTAGGAAGGATCACAAAATAGCTTTATTTTGTTGACAGCTACATTTCTTCCTCTTTAGTGAATCAGTGGACAAATGGGAGGCATTCTCCTTAATGGATGTCTTCCCTAGCCTTAATAATTCAGCCTTGTGATAGATTCTACCTCCTGTTCTGACAGTTCCAAAAACTATTACAATTATAAGTGGATCTTGAGATGATATTTTCCATCTTGGACGTTTTGAATTCTAAGTTCTAAATTTCTAGGTCACTGAACCTTTAACTTTTTCATAAGGTGCTGTAATATTTTTTTAACTTTTCTATTTTTTAATTCTCAACTGTTACATATACATTTTAGACTTTTTTAAATGAAAAATAACTGTTGGCTTTTCTAATTGATGTATCTACTGTATTTTTTTTTTTATTCTGGCCACTATTTTCTGGTTTTAGCTTTGACTTCTTTTGACGTTTGTTTGTCCTGACTAGTTATATTCATATCTTTATTCTTGTGTTTAGCATTTGTTGCAGAACTTATTACTTTATTGAAGTTGTATATAAAGCCACTATCTCATTCCAGTAAAATACTTGCTTTGACCTTTTCCCCTCCAGATGTTAAAAGTATAATTACAGTCCTGTGGTCAAACCTAAACTAACGTTTATGTCCTTTAGTGTTGCTATTTTTATTATTTGCTTTCCATTTCATGTGGACTACTGACTTTAAGGAAAATGTTATCTTAGCTTACCTTTACTGTCAGGTAATAATTGCATTTTACTTCAGGTTCTGTAGTCCAAACCAGAAATTTGACCCAGACAACTTTGCATGTAACTATGCCATCATATTTCATTGTATTGCTCCCAGTAAGCACAAGAGAAAATACATGATACCTAGAGGCTAGAGTTTGAAAGTTGGCTTTGATGTGAATTATTGGAGAGTGCAAAAATAAAGATTTTTTAGGTGTTAGGGAATTGACCTCTAGGATGATCAGGTATTTGCTCCTTTGTCTTCATTTAGTTTTTATATCTTAATGCCCTCCAATGTTTTCATTATTATTTTCGAGTTACTTTTGAGGACAACATATTTTAGAATGAGTCAGGACAGGACAATTTTTTTTTCTTGTACATGTTTAGGCTTTACATCATAATTCAAGTCTTCTCAGAAACAAGAGGCCATAAAGTATGTTGTATATCAGTGAATATCTGGGGTAATGATTAAGCTATAGAAATTTCCCCTTCAAGGAAATCTAGGAAATTAAAATTGATGAGCAAGGTCCTGGGAAAACTGTGTTTTAAATAAATTCCTCAGGTGATTTTGATGCAACTAACCTGTGGCAGCTAACATTTGAAGACAACTGAGTAGAAACAACAGTGTATACATTACCTCAACAGCATTATTAAACAGCTGGTATTTTGTAACTTGGCAATAACTAAGAAATACATTTTTAAATAATGTTTAATCTGTCTATATATCATTTATTTATTTGAGAGATAGAGAAATAGAAAGAGGCAGAGAGGGAGAGAGATAAAGAATGGGTGCTCCAGGGCCTCCAGCCACTGCAAATGAATTCCAGATGCATGAACCACCTTGTCTATCTGGGGAATTGAACTTGGGTCCTATCTGCTTTGCAGGCAAATGCCTTAACTGCTGAGCAATCTCATTCACCCATAAGAAATACTTTTATACATGACTTTAAAGTGCCTTCCATCAAAAAAAAAAAATAGTACAAAGACTATTTGGGCTGAAAACATTTCTACACTTTAGATGCTGAGTGTTCTGTTTGTATACAAAATTTTAAAACAACTTGGAATATCTAAACATTTATACTTAATTTGTTTACTGCATTTATGCTGTGAAAAAAAGATACCTATATCAAATGAAAGATTTAAAAATCCTGTGACAGGTGACTAATAACCATATTCACTTATAGTTGGTAGATAAAACAAACCTAGCTAGCTCTAAACTATTGAGGGGTCAAACACAAGAGTATCTGCTCAGTATTAAAGTTTTCTCTTCCTGAAATCTGGTGGGAACCACAGGTGGTAGACAGGTCTTTTATAGCAGGAAAATGAATTCTATGTGATCTGATTTATCTGTTTTCCAGTTCCAGCACCACCCCAATTATCGAGATCCTTTTAACTAAGGTTTATTTATATGGGAAAGTCTCAGCAGACAGAACATAAGAAATCACTTTGTTATTTCTATTTATGCTTACTTTTGTGAGTCAGAGGTTCTGAGACCTCCTAGAATCTGACAAGATGGAGTTATTTTGGATTCTGTTCTGAATTTTGTTTGCTGCTTTCACCTAGTCGTGAAATTTTCACAGGTCACTTTTAGTCTCACATCACGTGTTTTCTAAAGATGGGCCGGCTTACATGGTTCATTCCAGGTATGATATATCATACTGGTCAGTAGGAACAGCATTTGAAGATGTTTTTAATGATACTCTATAATTTTAATTATACTGTACTATAAAAAATAATATTCTACAGCAGTACCAACAAATATATTTGCTTGTAACTAGCAGTCTTTTCATAGAACTTGGCCCCACTATATCCATTTTGACGACCTGACGTGAAATTGAACTTTAAATTGCTGTAAAATTTGTGAGGTCAGGTGGAAAGGTCTTTATTTTAAATTTCAGCTTGTTCTTTATTTTCTCTTCATACTGGTACATTCCCATCCACAGTATGCATTATGCCTGTCTTACCTCATAGAACCTTCTCCACTCTTACTGAGCAGCACCACCAGGGGCCCTGGCACATTTGAAGTCCCTGGCCCAACAACAAAGCCCCACTGGAATCTGTGTCTGGGGGCTGTGCTGGGTAGAGAGGGCAGTGGGAGGTAAGAGTGCTTACCCTTCACCACCTCCACCCAGCATTGTCAGCACACTTTGGTCTCTGGCCTATCTCCAGATAGAGTGAGGGGTTTGAATGCTCTTGTCTCACCTTGGGGGAGTGGGAAGAAATAGCTTGATTTGGACTATTTGGGGGACCTGTAAGTAAGCGTTATCAGAGTAGGAGCTGTTTCAAGTAAATGTGTCTTATATTGATCTTAAAATCAAATTATTGTGCTGCTTAAAAAAAACTTTATTGACAACTTTCATACGTATGAACAATGCATCATGACCATAGTTCCCTCCCTCCCACCACTTTCCTGAATCCCCCTACACAGAATCCCTTCTTTTCAACAAGCTTCTTGTATTTTGATGTCTTTTTTTTGTGTGTGTTTTATCCATTGTTCCTTTACTCACAAAAAGCATAGCATCACATTTCCAATGGTACTTTTCCATATTTTTGTAAAGAATACATAACAGAACTTTGCAGTTTTATAATTTTAAAACCATATCCTTTAACTGCTGAGCTATCTCCCCAGTCTATAATTTCTAAGTAAAATAGTTGAGTGGCATTGATTACATTCCCCCTGTTGTAAAACCATCACCCTCATCTATCTCCAGAGCTTATATCATTGTCCTGATTTGAAACTTACCTAGTAAACAGTTAATTCCCATTTGTCTTCTTCCAGGTCCTGGTAACTATCATGCTCCTTTCCATTTTTAAAGTACCTCATATAAATGGAATCATACAGTATTTGCTCAATTGTGTCAGTCATATTTTGTAAAAAGAAAAAACCTCTCATCAGAGGATATGAAATATAGCCTAATCTACATTTGATTTACTTGTCAGTATGTTCAGTCAGAGAAGTACATAATAGTATCTGCCCAGGAAGTTGTATCTCCAGCCACAAAACATTTACTTATATTTTTGTGACTTTATGCTAATTTCACATTCTATTTTGGGACCTATTTGTTTTAAAGATGATTTTGTTAAATATCCATGATTTTGAGATTAAAAACAATTCAAAATAACCTAGTTTGGTTGGGACCATGAGTTGCTAAAAAGAGGGGAGTATTTATAGTTTATGGTGCACTATTGGTAGTGTGCTATCTGTAGGCCCATGACCTGGGATTCAGAAAAACTGTCCTGGAGTTCTAATGCGACTTCTGACAGTGAAATACTGCTGGTGATGTTATATATCCTGGGCCTCAGTTTCCTATGGGCCAGTTGCTAGTGATAAATCTGCTACATATTTTTTTAAGTTCCTTTTGCCCAGTACTCTTAAGAACTAAGGTCACTGTGCAAGAACATAGGGTTAAATATTTGCTTCTGACTTTTGTTACTAAAAAGAATTACTCATGACTTAGAAGGAAAGGACATGAAATTCAACAGTATTGAATACTGTAAAGGCAAAAGCAGAGAAAGATGACAGAGTAAATGGTATAGATTTGGTTTTAGACTTTCTTGTGGTTTTATACAAAGAACTTGTCATGTACATAAAGTGTCCTTTAGATGAAAATAGGCTGTGTGTGTACTGGTATACTTTTTCCTGTAGCTCTGAACAGTGCAAATGGTTTGGAAACATTCTGGGCATGGGAAATGAAGTTGGAGTAAATGTTAATGGTGTCTTTTTTGCAGTGGGGTGGTGGTGGTGTGTGTGTGTGTGTGTGCGCGCGCGCGCGCGCGCGCGCGCGCGTGGGCGTGCGCGCGCGCACGCCCTGTGCACATGAGGTCAGAGAGAATGCCACTTCTCTATTTGTGTATTTCCTCGGTACGGAGTCTCACTGATCTTGGATCCTGCTTGTTTTGTGAACCCCAGCAATACTCTGGTCTCTGCTCCCCATAATACTGGGATTGTGCCTGGCTGTTTATATGGGTGCTAGGGAATCAAGCCCAGGCAGCCTCAGGCCCTTAAGTTTGTGTGGGAAGAAAGCACTCTTGCTGCTGAGCCATTTTCAGGGAGCTTTTAATAAAGAACATTGAGAAAGTCCTCTTTCCTTATTTAGAGGCAATTTTGGTCTCAGCCAGGACTTTCAGAAAATTATTTTGACTTTGTTTTAAGGTATAGATGAATGGGTCTGCAAGATTTTAGGCAGTGTAGACTTGGTAGAAAACTTCAGTTTCAAAACGTTCTAAGATAAATGTAGCCTGATCCTAATTTTAATTTAAAAACAACATCAACAATTGGCTGGAGAGATGGCCAAGTGGTTAAGGCACTTGCCTCCAGTGCCTAAGGCCCCTGGTTCAATTCCCCAGGACCCACATAAGCCAGACCCACAAAGTGGTGACCCTGGTGTTCTCTCCCTCTCTATCCCTACCTCTCCTTCTCTCTATATATATCTCTCTTGAAAATGAATAAATAAAATATTTTTTAAAAATCAACAAATAGGGCAGGAGAGATGTATGGTTAAAGGTACTTGCTTGAAAGCCTTGACAACCTGGGTTCAGTTCCCCCAGTACCCACGCAAAGCAGCTGTCTTGGCTCTTACTTCCATCCTTGTACCATGGGGCAGGTTTGTATAGTAACCAGTGAGCCTATCTTAAGACTAGTACTGTTTGACTCATAATCATTTTCTACCTAGATTCAACAGCCAAGAAAAAGCTTATAAAAAGAATTAACTTGGTGCTAGTCCAGGGGTAGTGGGGCTGTCCTTTGTGGCAAAAATGGGACAAAAGTAATGGAATAAGCCGGGTGGCACATGCCTTTAATCCCAGCACTCGGGAGGCAGAGGTAGGAGGATTGCCGTGAGTTCAAGGCCACCCTGAGACTACATAGTGAATTCCAGGTCAGCCTGGGCTAGAGTGAGACCCTACCTCGAAAAACTAACAAAACAAAAGTAATGGAATAAATTTAAACAAGATTATATCTGAGGGTTCTTCACCTGGAGTTTCAGAGCTCCAGAGTCTATGGATAAAACTTCTTTAGTATACTAGTCTCTTTTATAATGCTCTGAATTTTATTTCATGCATTTAAAGCATTCTGAGATGGCCATGTTGGTACATGCCTCACAAGGCTGAAGTGAGCAGATCTCTAGAGTCTACAAGTTTGAGAGCAGCCTGGGCAATAGAGTTAGGCCCTATTTTATAAAAACAGAAAAACAAAATACTATTCTAAAAAGCAGCCTAAAGCCGGGCATGGTGGTGCATGCCTTTAATCCCCAGCACTCGGGAGGCAGAGGTAGGAGGATCGCTGTGAGTTCAAGGCCACCCTGAGACTACATAGTGAATTCCAGGTCAGCCTGGACTAGAGCGAGACCCTACCTTGAAAAACCAAAAAAATAAAAATAAAGTATCCTATAGGTTTCTCATACTTCTGGAGTGATTCATGATGCATATTGAGTTGAAGAGAACAGGTGAGTGATCCTTGGGGCATGCTGACCAGTCCCTGAATAGTGCTTAGTTCTTGATACAAGTCCTACAGGTTGTTTTATTTGGTTGTTTGGTATTGCTTTTTAAGTTTTAAAATTACCAACCACCCAGAGTATTTCCTCTGGTAATTCAGGGGGTGTGTAAATCAGACTATTAAATGAATCCATTTTTTAGGAGCAGTAAATTTGTTCTTTAGTGTATTTCAGGCTCATGTGGCTGTTTAGTGTTAATATTGCTAGAAGCAGCCCAAGTGTGAATGGGTATTTCTGGCAATGAGCAGGTTTTCATTTTAATTGACATGTTCTTTTGTATACTAAACCTTGGATGCCAAGAACTTTTCTCAGTAATAGTTGTAAGTGCTAAATCTATATGTGACTTCACCACCTCCTGTCAAGATAAGTGCAAGCTTCATTTCCCCTGAGAGGAGTTCAAAGGAATAATTGACTCCTTGGTCTCTTTGGGAAGATGTTTGCAGCCATTCCCACACAGACACAGCTGCAAAGATTTCCATTGCCTAAAGCAAGCTCAGCAGTCTTTTTTTGTTCTTCTAAACCATGTAGCAGTTAAAAATGAGAATTTTAGATTGCTCACTTGTTCTAAATTCTATGATACAGAAGTGGCATCAGCTATGAGATAGTAAGTGGGAGTGTGTTGATGTCCTCTTCAGTTTAGTCAGAAGGTATTTTATATAGCTAAGCAGTTGTTTATAGAGGTAAAGGAAACTGTTTGGCATCCCAGGGCCAGAAGGATCATCTGTGCTCAATAGTGATGATCATGTCTGGATGAGCTGAGGCGCACACAGATTTGCTAGTAGAAATGGAGTGGTAGGTAGAGTTTTCAATGGTTTACTGCAGCTGGTAGGGAGGGTTTGCTGTTATAGTTTGTTGAGATAATTTATTCTAAAAACCATGTGTTGAAGTTCATAAATTGCAGCCTTTACATGGGCTTCCCATGACTAACCACAACAGCTTTTATGCGCCTTCCCTTCAGTCGTGTGTGCTCTTCAGAATAACCCCGTGAGGTAGGTGGAGAGGTGATCTTCATTTTATAGATGAGGGACTTGTGGTTCAGAGAAAGGAAGTATTCATATTAAGCAGAACTAGTACTGTAACCTGTTCTGGGTCTTAGGAGTTCTGGCCCTGGATCTAAACTGTACTTCACATCAAACTGGGAAAACAGTTGCAGCCATGCCTCCTCCCTCTCCAGTGGACTCATTCTTCATATCATGGGATATATTGACCTATAACTTTCTACATGCATTTACTCAGATTCTAGGTCTGATTATAGAATGGATACCTGAGATGGTGAGGATTAGAAGAGCCCACAGTCCTTGAGGTTTTCTTTGATGATAATATCTGTAACTGCATCAAACACAAATTTGACATTCTGTGTGTCTGTAGCACAGGTCATGTGACTGTAGATTTCTTTGACATCTTTTCTCATATTGAGGTCAAGGAACTGGCTCTTGATATAATTCCCTGCGTCCTCATACGAGTTGTTGCCTAGTTTTCCAGAAAAATAGTGAAGAAGTTGGTTAAATCAGCCTGTTGTTGCACACTTAACTTGAAGTGATTGACTTCCTCCTCGAAATTCTGTTAGACAAATACAGTTGGGCCTATTTAGGGGAGGAGGGTTCTCTCCTGCATGCCAGTGCATCTCACCTGAGTGGTGCTAGGAAAGTAACAAGGAGTCTGCGCTCACTTTTGGATTCTAGTAGGTTTTCTAGTATTCATTCCAGACACATTGTAACTGCGTGCTCACTTAAGTTCCTTTCTGTCTCCCCAGGATAAGGAATGAGGCAATCATATGTCACTATTGAAAACATTACTCTTGTCAGTAGCTGTTGGCACTTACCATCATACTCTGGAAAACAAATACTGAGATGCACTTTCTTGATTTTCTCTTCAAAGAGGTCCTTCTTGTTGAGAAAGAGAACAATGGAAGTGGCCGCAAAGAACTTGTGATTACATATGCTGTTGAACAGATGCAAAGACTCATGCATCCGATTCTAGTAAGAAGAAACACCATTGGAAATATCAGATTGGGTTTGCGGGATATATGCCAGTTTACGGTTCCTGTTACCCTTGGAGAGATTAGTGTTCCAAATATAAAAAAACAGCGAGGGAGCTTATCTCTTGTTATTGTGGTGGGGTATACCCACACATTGGGTTCCTTCTAATTTCCTTCCTATCATTTTAGTAGCTCTGTGACTTGGGGAAAATTACTGAGTGTCGGTGAGGTCAGTTTCCTTACAGGGTTAAGGAAACTTGTGAAAATAATTGTGAAAGTAATGTATGGACATCTCTATGGTATCTGGGGTATGGATGGCATGGTACTGGCTGGCATATAGGAGGTATACAGTAAGTGGTACGAAGATCTTTGTGAAATAGATGTTCATGTGAAATTAATGTTTTCATGCCTTTGACGCCTTTATCTTAAACTCAAGAAAAGAAACTGCCTGGTCCCTGGCACATAGCCTGCGTACTCCTTTCTTACAATGAGGTTAAAGGAAAGCACTGTCAGGTGGTCTTCCAGGTGCCTATTTGGCTGGCACACGGGAAACCTGATCTGCTGGTCTCTCCTTATTCTGTTGACGCTTGTTACATATTCAGACCTCTAAGGTGAGGTTAGGAGTTCATTTTTTCTCTTATGTTGTGTAAAGATACACATCATATGAAGTCTTTCTTGCCCTGCCTTTTTCACCCCTAATTCTTCTGTAGGTAGTGTAGGGCTTTTCAATCCCTTTCTGGAGGAGGTTCTTGAGATAAGGTCAGACTCTAGTTTCACTCAGGCTAACTGGGAACTCACTCTGTTGTAGCCCAGCCTGGCCCTGAACTCCCAAAGATCTTCCCACCTCAGCCTCCTGAGTGCTGGGATTATAGGTGTGAGCCAGTGCTAACTTAGAGCCTGCAGAAGTCTTTCTAGAGAGGTTACATGACATCTTTGAATCTGCTGGGGGACGCTAGGCTGTCAGCACTCACTGAGATCACCCGGTTGGGAATTGAACTGACACAAGGCCAGGAGAAAGGATTGTAGGGAATACATTCCACTGAAGCTGCTGTCACGAAGGCCACTCACCACCTCATCATCTTCTACCAGCACCATATCATAGGCACTGAGAGCAGCACAGAAAATGATGCAGGTGACTCCCTCAAAGCAGTGGATCCACTTCTTTCTCTCTGACCTCTGCCCTCCCACGTCAAACATCCTGGAGGAAGAAAGCAGTTCTCATGGGCGTGCTCAGCATATGTCCCGCATGCCTTTGGTATTCGGGGCCAGTTAGCAACAGTGGAAAATGGAAATAGGGTGAGGTGGAAGAATCAGGACAGTGATTCATACTGGGCTTCAGCAAAGGTCACAAAATGTGCCATGATCCTTTTTAGAAGTATACACTTACCTGAAATTCAAATCTTTGACAGAAAACTTGGTCTCAATGATGCCCGTGGTTTTGACTCTGGACCGAAGCACATCTTGCTCATTAGGGAGGTAATCAGGGTCTGTGATCCGGTCCAACTGGTTCAGGTAGCTAAAGAAAAGTGAGTGGCATTGGTGACATTGCATCCTCCAAAGTCAAGGCCTCAGGTCTTCCCTTCAAGACACAGAGGTGATAGAAACATAAAATCCATAGCATTAAACCAGGATTCTTCAAACCCTATGTGTCCTTACAAAAGAAACAGGCAAGGGTTCTGTACTATTTCAGACAAGCCAGATAACTTCCTTGGTTCTGCCTTACTGCCTAAGCCAATTAGACCCGTGAATGAGACTTACTAGTGAATGTGTGCTGAAAGTTCCATCAAGACAAGAGTAGATTGAAAGAAACTCTGAGACAGGCAGTGAATGGTCTTTGTTTACCTCCTAAGCTGGGAGAACATTTGCTATTTGGAGATATTAAGGGATTATTAAATATTTAGGTATAATATTATGTTTTATTTTATTTTTTCCTTTAATAATTATTTGAGAGCCAGAAAGGGTGCAGTAGGGCCTCCTGCCACTTGAAACAAACTCCAGACACATGCACTACTTTGTGCATTTGGCTTTATGTGGGTGCTGGGGAATCAAACCCAGGCCATCAGGCTGCAAACAAGTGCCTTTAATTAACCACTGAGCAATCTCTCCAGCCCCAACATTTTAGAAACATAATGAAACTTTCAGATGAAGTGGTAATTAAAAGTGAAATTCACTTTTAAAATAACTCTCAGTAGGAGTGGATATAAAATAAAACAAGAGTAGCCATGAATTAACTCTGGAAACTAGATGATTCACTATATAATTCCGCCTTTGTATATGTTTGAAAATTTCCATAGGAAATGCTTAAGAAGTATAGGAGATGACCCAGAGGTTAAAGGTACTTTTTTGTAAAGCCTGCTGGCCTGGGTTCAAATTCCCAGTACCCAAATATCCCCAGATGCAAGAAGTAGCACATGTGTCTTGGCTTTCATCTGCAGCAGAAGAGGTCCTGGCACACACATGCACAGATGCAAATAAAAAATTAAGAAAGGGTAGATAAAGGGCTGAGATGAAATAAAATGAAGATGAGAGAAGGAAAAATTTTCACATTTAAATTCTCATTGCATCTCATAAACCTTCAAGATTTGTGTCCTCAGGCTGAAAAGATGGCTCAGCATTTAAAGGTATTTACTTGAAAAGCCTGCTAGCCCAGGTTTTATTCCTTAGCATCCACATAAGGCCAGACATGAGTGGCTCATACATCTGGTGTTCATTTGCACCAGTAAGAGACTCTGACATACACATAGATACACACTAGTACACACACACAAAACCAAAAACCAAGATTCACTCCCCCTCTTTTGTTTGCCAGGTAGGGTCTTGCTCTAGCCCAGGCTGACCTAGAATTCACTTATGTAATCTTAGGGGGGCCTTGAACTCACAGTGATCCTCTCTCTCTGCTGAGATTCAAGGCATGTACCACCATGCCTGGTGCCACATCGCATTACCAGGAAGCATTGGGAAGTTTTACTTGGGAGGCTGAGACAAGGGGATTGAGTTTCAGGACAACCTGGGGTATAATGCAAGACTTTTTCACAACGCAAAACAAAATAAAAAGGCATTGTGACATAGGATAAAAAAATATTCACCTTTGCAAGATTAGATGACAGATGGGGAGTCAAACAGGTCTGTTTGACTCCAAAGCTTATGCCTATTTGTGATACTGTAATGTTGGGGTTATGGCTGATAACACTCTTATCTGGTTGGAACCAGCTTTGCAAAGTTGGTTGTCTCTAATTCCTGACCATCTTTCTTTGCTTTGTCCTGGCAGTTGTCTGGGTGTATTTCTTAAGATAGGGCCAAGGCTGTGAAAGAGCCCCTCTGTTTTGAATTTTGTGTCTTCAGCTTTGAAGTGCTGTAGGGAGCCAGTGCAAAGGAATGCAAACTAGTGGGAACTGGCAGATATCCCTAGTGTGTGGGTTTGCAGCTTCCAGTTCCTGAAATGTAAGGCTGGGTGAGAATTTTCCTGGAACACTGCCTTGGCATCCATCCCACTTCCCAGAGTCTTACTAAGATGCCGAGTCATTGAGCTGGTACTCAGCGGCTCTGTCAAAGCAAGCTTGCACGCCACCATCCTTCCACAACTTCCTGATGACGTCTACCAGCTCGGCAGGCATCGTTCCCTCTTCAATAGAGTCAGCCAGGTTGTTGAGCTGTCGACCATAATCCTGTAAAATTTAAAACCTGGCTGAGGTGGCGCACACCTTTAATCCCAGCATTCGTAGAGGCAGAGGTAGATTCGCCATGAGTTCGAGGCCACCCTGAGACTACATAGTGAATTCCAGGTCAGCCTGGGCTAGAGTAAGATCCTACTTTGGAAAAAAAAAAAAAAAAAAAAACTGGCTGAAAATGGCATAGTCACAGCTTTCCAGGAAGCTTCTGAAAACAGTGCTAAGAGGAAAGCACTTTGCGTTGCTACCAAAGCCCAAGGCAGAACAGTCTCCAGTGAAGAAGCCATCTGAGAAAGCATGCTACGTAAACTTGAGTGTGTTCTCCAGATGGACGTGGAGGGCGGCAGGTAGCCAGCACTGAGATGACTAGAGAAGTTTGAAGCTGGACGTGGACTGCCCTAGAATAGATCCTCCACTGAAGGGACTTTTAAAGGAAGGCAGGAGGAGCCCATTGCCTTTGTTTTTTTTCAGTAATTCAAATTTAGGAAAAGCCCAGTACTGGAACTAGGGATTTAGTCAACAAAAGTACCACAGCCTGAGCAGCAAGCCCAAGGGGAGTAATTTAAATGGTAAAATAATTCAAAAAGGCTGAGCCTACTGAGTAGATTTTGTAAGCATTTATTATGAAGGTAGGGCTTGCTTACTTTTCCAGGACTAAATAATTTGAAGCTTTGCAGAGTTATACTGAACTGTTTCTTATCTAACTTTTCCTCTTGGTTTGTTGGCCTCTAGCTTTCTGCTTCTACACGTTAACATTCATCAGATAGCATTTATCACGTACCACACAGCTTGGTTCAGCATAGTCAATGCCCAGTGTGGACATAGCGCGGATGATAGCCAGGATGGATTGCAACACATTTCCATAGATGACAGTCTTGAACTCCAGACATTCTTCCGGCGAATAGCCATCCTGGTGAATGATCCTTCAAGGGGTAGATACCCAGCTTTTAGTTGGACCTGAGGAATCAGATCTAAAGGATTGGGAACCTGGGAGGATTTAAAGGGTCATAAGAACTCACCTGCAGTCTTACTGCTGTTCCTAAGTGCAGGTTGAGGGGCAAGGGACATTATTCCTGTTCCTTGAGGCCAAGAGCCTTTTACTCAAGTACCTCCACTGGCTCTATTGACAGCTTCCCCTACCTCAGTCCTTGGGGGTTTTGTTTCTACTCACTTCATCTGTTTGACGATAGTACTCTTTCCTGACTCCCCAGCTCCTGGAAGAGAAATATTTATGTTTTCAATTTCCATCAGTTCTCCCCAACATTCCAGTGCATGGTCTATGAGAAGTGCTTGCTTGGGAGCCTTGTTAGGGGAGAACACACAGGTATGACTGCCACCCTCCGTTTCTGGCACCTTGCACTCAAGCCAGACCTTTGACCTGGATCTAGAGCAGAGTTTCTCCATGTGAGCACCTAAAGTCCACCTGCTAGATATCATTTAATTGTGACAACGAAAAATGTCTCCAGGTAATTCTAACAGCCCCGGGATCAAAATCTCCCCACTGAGAACCATTGGTAGACTTGTGTAAATTCTTTTACACTGTGTTCTCAATGCCCATTTTTTACTCAGTCTTGAGCAAGATTGGATAGAACTGGATCACTTCAATGAAATACTATTTTTTTGTTATTTGTTTACTTGTTTATGGAGGTAGGGTCTCACTCTAGCCCAGTCTGACCTGGAATTCACTATGTAGTTTCAGGGTGGCCTTGAACTCAAGATGATCCTCCTACCTCTGCCTCCTGAGTGCTGGGATTAAAGGTGTGCACCACTATGCCTGGCTGAAATACTATTCTTTAAAAATATTTTTAAAAATTTATTTGTGAGGGGAGAGAGTAGGTGCATGGCCGTGCCTGAGCCTCTTGCCACTGCAAACGAACTTCAGACACATGTACCACTTTGTGCATCTGGCTTTACATGAGTACTGGGAAATTGAACCCAGGCTAGCAAGATTTGCAAGCTAAGTGCTTTTTGGTTTTTCGAGGTAGGGTCTCTCTCTAGCCCAGGCTGACCTGGAATTCACTATGTAGTCTCAGGGTGGCCTTGAACTCATGGCGATCCTCCTACCTCTGCCTGAGTGCTGGGATTAAAGGCATGCTTTTAACTGCCCTGAAACACTTTTTTGTTTTTGTTTTTGTCACCCTGATGGTTTGTTATTGACTAAAACATTCTCATGTCCTTTTTCACACTCTCCTCCATCAGAAACTCACATTCTTCCCGGTCCTCTTCCTCAGACTATTGTCCTGATCCCTCAACCTCCTCCCACTTTGCCTGTTCTTGCTTCCTCTAAGCTGCTTACCCCAACCTAGAAGAAATCTCCTTAGGCTTAAAAGATCTCTTAGTGGCCCTGCCATCTCTTCCCGTTGTGTAACTAGTGGGTTCCTTGGAGCTGGGTCCAGCTTACAGAGATATGCTTCTTTAGTGTGTCCTTGGGCTGCACCAGATAAGCTGAGGGGAAATGAGGTATGTTAGCCTCACTGCTCCATCCCCAAGCTCTTAGTGGGAACGCAGCCCAGGCAGCCAGTCTTCCACTACTAGGCCTGGCCTGCTCTAGCTAATCTACTCTGTAGTACCACTAGTGTTTTTGTTTCTTCTTCTGTTTCCTAAGCCAGGTCTCAACGTTTCTAGTCTTGGTTTTATTGACAGCTATGATCAATTTGCCTGATTGACCCAACTGAGGTGCTTTCATTTTCTCGTCAAAACCAGTGATCTGCTTAGGAGCTTACTGATTCCATGAACCTTCCATCTGTCAGGGGTTTTAGAAGCTGCTACCTAGTTGGAAACCTTTCCTCACTGTACCCCTCCTCCACACCACCCTGTCAAGGTCTCCTAATTCCATCATTTATATTGAGAGCAGGGAGAAGGAACTAATGTACCTGGCATGAACCAGTGGGCCTATATCCTTGGGGCTAGGTTGGGATTGCATGGAGAGACCTTTGAATCCATTGGTAAGGGAAAATCCTGTTTTCTTTCTCCATGGCCCTGAGTTCTCTAACTACAGACTAGGTAAGCATCTGTGAAACCAGGATTCTTGGTATTTGTTGGGCTAAAAGAATGTTACTTTGATCAGATTTGGAGTGGCCTATTCCCAGTTTAAGGAAGAATAGAAAAATGTCAGTAACCTTGACATTCTGGGTCCTCTTGAGGTGGCTGTGCAGGCGTCATATTAACTCAGCCCCAGAGTGCTTGATTTCCTAGCTTCAGATGGAATCAGGACAAGGGAAGCGGACCTGCCCTTCCCTCCCTTCCCGTGGGGTGGGCTAGAACCCACCGACCCTCCAGGAGAGCAGGAAGAAGTGCTGTCTTCCTGTCTGCTGGCTCATCTGCCCATCTCACCCAGCAACAGCAGCTTGACGGTCTTGGCTTCCTTGTCAGCATCCTCCTGCAGCTTCTTCTCCAGCTCCTTGGACCTCTTGGCCAGCTCTCTGTCCTCAGCGCTGATGCCACTCCCCATCTCCGTTGTCCCCTCCTCAGAGTGGAGTCACTTCCTGTTTCTTGGACTTGTCCTGTAAGGTTTCCGTATATGAGATGAGATAGTATCATTCTCTTGCTCCCCTTAAAGCGGAATGAGAGCCCACACCGAAGGTTCTCACACCCTGCCTACCTTGGCTGAGATTCCCTACCCCAACTGGAAACCAACTTCTTAGTTGTGGATTGTTGTCTTGTCTAGCAATATGACGGGTTAAGCCAATTACAAGCTTTGCCCATAAGACAAAGGGCAAACTCAAGCATTCCGTAATGAGTTCTGACAGGAGTGGAGGTGCAGGTATGGGAGCTCTCTGGAATGAAATGACTGCCTCCACCCTTTCAAAGGGTTTATCTTCCTACAGCCTTTGCCTCTTGGCTTCTCTGGCATCATAGAGCTGGAGGTTAAAGGTCACATTCCCCATGTTGAGCCTCCAGATGCCAGGGCCTGGGCTTTAAGACGGAAAAGAGGCTGGTCCTGCCAGAGAATTTTTTTTTGGGGGGGGGCTGGTTGTTGCCCTTCCTTGGGAAGATGAGGAATGACTTCTGCTCAGCTCCCTCCATGGCCACTGTTAGTATCATTCCTTTGTGCTGGCACATTTCTTCCTGCAGCGGTCCTTAGCACTTACCATTGCATACTGTGTTCTGTTTTTCTAGTCTGTTTCTCACTGAGAATTTCTTTAATTTGATTCATCTTTTGACTCCCCCCCCCTTGGTTTTTCAAGGTAGGGTTTCACTCTAGCCTTGGCTGACCTGGAATTTACTATGTAATCTCAGGCTAGCCTTGAACTCACCGATGTCCTCTTATATCTGCCTCCTGAGTGCTAGGATTAAAGGCACCACCACACTTGGCTTATCTTTTAACTTTTTTTACTTATGAGTTGGCCCTCATTACAAGTTTGAATAAGTGAGGGGGAAGGGTACATGGTAGAGAGAAGTGGATTTTCACTTGGTGAGTGGACTTGGCTAGTATTTAATGTGTGTAGTGTGTTCATGCTATCTCACACAATTAACTGCTTCTCTGGGCAGTTGGACTCTAGACTGTCTTCTCAGAGACTGGGACAGCTCTCTTCCCCTCACTCTCATCCTGTCTGTCCTTCTGTGGGAGAAAGTGCCACCGAGCAGTTGCCTCACGACACTGAATACTCCATTGGCCATAGTTCTCTGAGGGAAGAGCCTCCTCAGATGAAGATACTTAAACCTTGCTACCAAATTGCGAGGCAGGGACCAGCTACATCAGATGACCTGGATGCAGTCTCTGACCTCCCAATTCAGAATCTGTATCTTAACAAGATCTCAGGTGAACCTCAGGACATAAAAGGTTGGAAGGGTACTTCCCTAAGGAATTATACCCCCCTACCCACTCACAAAACAAAACAAAAAAAAAACACTTGACTAATTCTTGTGCCTGTTTCCTGAAGTGTTATATGCCAAGGACTGGAAGTTCACTTAGCTTTAAAAGATGTCAAAACAGTACATACATTTTTTAAGGGCATTTTTTTTACAACCAATGAATTTCAGTAATTCTAGAGCCCAAGGAACTATTTTAAACTAATGTAAGTGAATATTGTCATCTGGTTAGTTTGAAAATCCTGGTTAGAATAGTTCCCAATGTTTGGTGTACACTGGCATTACAGGACAGGTTTTTTTTAAAATTTATTGATATGAGAGAGAGAGAGAGAGAGAGAGAGAGAGAGAGAGAGAGAGAGAGAGAGAGAGAGAATGGCCACGCTAGGGCCTCTAGCCACTGCAAACCACTCCAGACACATGTGCCATCTTGTGCATGTCTTTACGTGGGCACTGGGGAATCAAACTTGGGACCTTCTGCTTTCCAGGCAAATGCCTTAACTGCCAAGCTATCTCTCCAGCCCAGGACAGTTTTTTAAAATTGGTCTGTGGTACAGACCAGGGATGAGGATTTAAAATTTCCTCCAGGCAATGGCCTTGCACAGACAAGAAAGGGTCTGAATTTGTGCTCCCCTTTTAGAGCTGTAATTGTGTGGCAGTGGCTGGTTGGGGTAAGGACGTGGTAAGTGAATTCTAGGTCTCCCACCAGAGAGAGACCCTGCAATGTGGCTGATCGTCTTCCCTCCCTCACCTGTCAGTTGCAGATCTGGGGGAGGGCTGATGGAGAAATAGGCAATTGCCTTCCATGGCAATCCTGATTTCCCAATCAAAAATTGGCAAGTGCTTACTGACTTAAAGGAAAACAGAGAGTCTCTTTGGACTTGTGACTGTCTTGGAATCTTGTCTGTGATGTTCCTAATTACACCTCATCACTGGCCCTGCCCTGCCCACAATATTGGTAACTTACACGTAGGCCAGGCCTGTGCTGAAGGCTGTACTGTTCAAAGGAGGCATGATGAGGCATGGTGTGAGACCATCTATGTAGCTCTGACAGTTCTGCAATCATCCAAGGTCACATAGCTTAGTAAACAGACAAATCAGTGAGCTTCCTTCCCCTAAGCTCACCCTAAACATATGCAGCCAGTGAGAAGGCATCTTTGGGAAAGGCAGAAACTGAGGACTGCAGCTCACTCTAAGAGAAATCACTAGCCTGCTTCATGCGTTGGGAAAATACTTTTTCCTTTTTTTAGCCTCACAGGTGCTGCTTTTGCTTGGTGTGCTAGCTTGGTGGGTGGAAGAAGGTCCCCATTCTCAGGCCCAAGCTGAGGCAGGGGACTCCCAGCCTTCCCTGTCCTCTGAGCATACTAACCCATGCAGGCCATGTCACCTCTGCCTGCCTTGTGGCTTGTCACATTTAAGGACAGTTTCCTGGTGAAAGGGTGAGGCAGGAAGTAGGATTCCCATCATGGAGATGCTCCTCTGCATGAGGCTGTTCAGATGAGAATAGCTGGAGCTCAGGTGTTTGGGTCACAGCCCTTCATAGCCGTGTCATTCTGAGTGAAAGAAGAATAGCTGTTTCCCAAGGGATTTTTTCCTTAGGCTGTCTTACATTTAGTGAAAAGCCATGCTGCAGATGGAGTGTGGGACATGACAGAGAATTGCCTTTGGGACTTCCAGTCCAAAGGAGGAGCCTGGAAAGTTCACAGAGCAACAATTAAAGGTACACTGCTAATACCTAATACTGGGGAATTCAGAGCTTTTGAAAATCTAGTCCCTACCCACTAACAGGAGAGGCAAGTATATACACACTTAACTGCCACACTTAGTTCTGTGGTAGATAAAAAGGGCTGTGCTGGGCGGGCATGGAGGCTCCTGCCTTTAATCCCAGGCTGAGGTAGTAGGAGGATCATTGTGAGTTTGGGGCCAGACTGGGCAGGGAGACCCTGCCTCAAAACAGCAGTTTATGTCAGTAACCCCATATTGAAAGAGGACCCATATTGAAGTAGGAGGACCCCTGTGTTCCAGGCCAGCCACTGTTTCAAACATCACCACACACAGATATTGAAAGGAAGGCATGGACTATGGAGAAGCAGAACAGCAGTAAAAATGGGGGCATTCACCGTTAGGGAGAGGAAAGGATAGTAAGTACAACATATGCTCAGGGAGATGAAGTTTGCTGTGACTGGACTGGAGTGAGAGCTGGGGGTGAGAACAGAGAGGGAAAGGTGGAGTCAGCCACTGAAGAGGTGACACCATGCAATGGGGCTTTATAAACCAGAATATGGACACAGCTGCTTGGTGCCATAACATGGTGTTTGGTGACTGGAGAGGGAGTGAGAAGGGGAAGCTTAAACAGGTTGGTTCTAGAAAGGTCTGAGGAAAGGATGGGGCTTGGGAAGTTGCCCTAGCAAAGTATCTTTTGGGAATTGCAGGTGTTCTCTTCCAAGTGTTTTCCAGGCTAGGCGTGCTCTGGACTAGTAAGGCTGACTTCAGGGAACAGGCCAGAAGAGATGAGAAACTTCTTCAGAGAAGTACAAATGTGCTGACCTTAGAGGCCTGGGGCTCCTTGAGGGCCAGTTGAGAAGTCATGGTGGAAATGAGCTGGGAAGGAAGGAAGTTGTGTTGAAGGGCTAGGGAAATCCCAGAGATTCCGGCGAAGGCTTCAGAGTGAAGTCCAAAGTCAGAGCCCAGGCTCTAACCTTCAGAGACAATGAAACTCCCTGAGATTCTTGCAGATGTTGAGTAGGTGGGAGATCAATGCTTGGTTGGAACCAGGGCAGGCTTCCTAGCAAGCCACTAGACACCAGATGGCCTGGAAACCAGGGACGGTGTGTTACTGGTGGGACTGAAGAGGCTCATGAAGAGACTGATGAACTGGTTTGTCTGGGTTGGGTGGAGGGCAGGACCTGTTAGCTGGCTAGGTAGGCAGATCAGAATTAGGGGATCCACACAGGCCTGGCCCAGTGCAAGGCTGTGGCCCTTAAAATTATGCCAAAATTTGCATCTTATCCAAATACAAATGACCTATGTGGTTACATGGTGCTTGATGATTAATTCTGGAATTTTTCTTGAAAGGCAACATCCTTAAAATTCCTAAGGGCCCCAAACTAGTTTATGGTCCATTTTAAGTCTGGGGTAGGGGCTTTAGAGGTGACTATAGAGTTTTACAGGACTTTTGTTCATTTCTATCTTCTTGATTATAAAAATAAGGGATATATATGGTAGGAAAAAAATTGAATGTAAATATTTATAAAGAAAATAAAAAATTTTAAAAAATAAATATAACCTATAATTCCATTACTTATAGTTACCTGGAAACTTTTTGGTGTATTTCTTTTCTGAGTGTGTGTGTGTGCATGCATATATATATTAAATGGAATTAGGATCATCCTATCACACTATGTGCAGATTTACATCCATTATTTTACCTAACTTTATATTCTAAACATTTTCACATCACTAAGGAATTCACTAAGAACACTTCTGATGGTTGTATTTCATTGTATACATATGACATAATAAGCATTTGCCTATCACTAGACTTTAATATTAATCTGTGACAAACATTGCAATAATGAGCAACTATGTGAGTTTTTTTTTCTGTAACTCTTTAACACGCATGGGTACACACGTATGGAGGTCTGAGGACTACTTTCACAGTTCTTTGCTGTGCTCACCACATGCTTTCAGGGACTTTCATATATATATATATATATGAAGTATATATATATATATATATATATATATATATATATATATATATATACTTGTGAGCAGAGAAAAAGAGAGTATGGGTGCACCAGGACCTCTTGTGACTGCAAACAAATTCCAGATGCATGCACCACTTTGCATCATGCTGTATGTGGGTACTGAGAAACTGAACCTGGGCTGGCAGGCTTTGCAAGCAAGCACCTTTAACCACTGAGCCATCTCTCCATCCCTCTTCCAGGGAATTCTTATCTGTCTCACATCTGTTAGTGTGGGGTCTGAGGATTGAACTTGGGTACTCAGACTTGAGCAGTGTGATGGTTAGGCTTTGTTGTCAACTTGATCTTTTTAATTATCATGGGTGGGTCTCTGAGGATGTTTATAGGAAGGCAGCCTCTCAACAAGGGGCAGGATGTAAAGAAGCTCAAAGAAGCTGGAAGTAAACATCCTTTCCTGTGTGGGCCATGCAGGAAGGAAATTCCAGACTCAGGAAGCCATTAAGTCTGGGGAAGGGTTGTAAGACCCCACCCTAAGGCTATATAAAGGGGAAGAAATTCTCCTCCCCCCTTCCTCCTGCCTGTTTGCTGTTTTGTATGTGTGGTATAGGTGATGTTTTTTTTTTTCTCTGCTCAGAGCTGTGAAAGAGGGCCAGCCTCTTTCGCTGTTTGGAACTTCCCCTCAATCTATAGTTTCAATAAATACTTTCCTCCCCCAAATTGTGCCTGGTTTGATGATTCATCCCAGCAACATGTGGCTGACTACGACAAACAGCAAGTGCCTTTAATCACTGAGCCACCTCCTCGGTCCATGGCAGCTCTTTTTAAAAGTAGAACACTGGGTCAAATAGAAACTTTTTGAGCCCCTTAATTATATATTACTAAATGGTACTTAGATTATGTCATTATGGCCGTGAGTAGTGTGTGTGCGAAAGAGAGAGAGGGGGAGAGAGAGAGAGAGAGAGAGAGAGAGAGAGAGAGAGAGAGAGAGTGTTAGTTCACTAAATATACCCTTTCCTGTGTTAGAATCATTTCTAGTCTCTGCTATTTTGGTATGTAAACACAGCAAAATATGAACAAGGTATCCTCTTGTTCTATTTTTGGTCTTTTTTTCCTATCTTGATTCTTCATGAGACAGCCCCCCACCCATGTTTATGGAGACCATAGTGTTGGGTTTTGGTTTGTTTTGTGTTTGCTGCTGTTCCATTGTTTTTTTGCTTTTTGCAGTGTTAGCAATGGAACCCTGTGGAACTCACACTCCAGGCAAGCACCTTACCATTGAGCCCCAAGACAATGGTTTTTTTAAAGTTCAAGGGCTGAAGAGATAGCTCATCAGTTAAAGGTGCTTACTTACAAAGCTTAATGGCCCAGGTTAGATTCCCTTGGATCCACATAAAGCCAGAAACACAACATGGTACATGTGTCTGGAATTCATTTGCAGTGGCTGGAGGCCCTGGCATACACACCTGTACCCTCCTCTTCTCCCCTCACTGCATCCTTCCCTTTCTATTTCTCTCTCTCAAATAAATAAACTTTATTTAAAAAAAAAAAAGTTTAAGAGGCAGTAGTTGGGGGAATTAGTGAATGTGGCATCAGATGTAGGTAGAGAACAGGGCTCAGGATCCAGAATCCAGGGTAAGGAGGAGAGGGAACTTGGTGTGAGGGTGATTAGAACTGAAGTAGCTGGAAAACGGCTCCCACAACGAGAATAGGGAAGGGATTAATTGCCCCTCATAAACTTAATTATATTCAGTAAAGGGATTTCCCTTCACCAGCTCCCTTTAGGTCGGACTCTGCCACTTGGGAATGGGGCTGCTGGTTGGGTAAGGTATCCGCAGTCCTCCAAACAGCTCAACTCCACTGCTTTACAGGCTGACGATAGGGAACCCAAGCCAAAGCAATGAGGCTATGTGAGCACGGAGTAGTAATTTAGAGGCCCGGCACGGTTCTAAGCACTCGCCATGAACTAACTCATTTGTGTTCACCACCACTATATAAAGCAGGCACCCTTACACTCACAGAGAATCAACTTCAAAGTCAGCAAGAAAGTGGGACAGCTCCAACTGGAGCTCAACCTCCACACCAGCCATGGAAATCAAGGAGGGAAGGAGAGCACCATTGCAAGGCACACCCTGCCTACCCACCTCCTAATGCCTGCTAGAAGAAAACCACCCCCGGGGGAGGGACGCAGGGCAGGGCTTCTGCTTCCAACGGATCCTAGGACCCTAATCATAGTGACCTGGCTGTGCCTGGCGCTGTGCAAAGAGACTTCTTGTTTAATTCTCAGTCACCCCTGGGGTGAGACACTGTCATCACCCTATCCCATCTCGCTGATGAGGAAGCTGACGCACAACTTGCTCAAGACCCAGGCTAAGCCAAGCCAACTGTGGCGAGGTGGCTGCCCACGTGGCGCCCGGGAAGAGGCCGAGCGGAGGGGCGGGGCCTGCGGAGGGGGCGGGGCCGTGGACCGGCGGCCCGGGGGGGGGGCGGAGGCCGGCGAGCTGCCCTGCCCGCGGGACCGCACCTGTTGCGTGGCTTCCCCGCAGTCGGGCCTCGGGAGTCCGATCCCTCCTCAATACTCTGAGGGGGGGGGGGAAGAAGCCGAGACGAGTTCCGGGACCCGTTTTCTCCAGAGCACGTGGCCCGCTTCCTCTGGAGTGCCGGCCCGGGACGCGGGGGTCTCCCGAGGGCCGCTGAGGTCGGCGGAAGCCCGCCTCCAGCCAGCTGACCATTTTGAAAACTGCCTTCCTTCCCCCTTGTGAGTGCCCAGCCCCCTGCCCTCCTCACCCGCAGGCTCCCCCTGCGCGGACCCGGCGTGGGCAGCCTCCCCGGTGCCCCTCGCGACGGCACGCGCGCGGGCAGCATGGCCTCCGGTAAGTAAGTGTGCGCGTGTGCGGCGGGCTGGGGTCGCCTGGAAGGACTGAGCCTGCGCGCGCACCCAGGGACCAGTCGAGGAGGGGGTCTCTACGCCGAAGCCCAGCCAAGCCCCGGCCTCCCGAGGGGCAGCTCCCGCCGGAAGTGGAATTTTCCCCTCCCTCTGGGTGGAGGATTCCCCAGCCCGCTGTCCCGGGAAGCGGGGCGGGAGGAGAGGAGCGGGTCTCTGCCTGGAGCCCGGCTCTCCCGAGTACGCTCGCTCGTGAGAGAGCTTGGAGCAGCTCACGCTGGGTTCCTGCCGTCCCCTCCCCGCTGGAGCAGCGGAGCCTGGACTTTGGAGCCTGGCAGGGGATGAGGGCTCCCGAGGGGGTGGGGAGCCGAGTGCGGCGCTGGGCACCGGTCCTGCCCCCAGATGCTGCTCTCCCCCTCCCCGGCCCTGCCTCCTTCGTCGCGTCACTCCAGTGACTGCAGAGGGAAGGAGGAGAAGGGCAGGATGGAGGCCCCGCTCCCCGGGGTTGCCTAGACAACATCAGAAATCGTGGCCAGGGCCTCCTTCCGCCTGCGGGGCGCTGCTTCCTGCCTCAGTCACTCCCGCTGGGGGAGGGGGCGGGGCGGAGGGAGGGGTTGGACGTGGCCGAGCCTGGCCCCGGCCCGTGCAGCTAGCTCAGACCTCCCTGCTGTCGCCTTGGCCCCAGCCATGGCATCCTATTCTTGTGGGCCCGGCAAGTCCAAGGCCAAATATCCCTTTAAGAAGCGAGCCAGCCTTCAGGCTTCCGCGGTTCCAGGTGAGTGGTCCTGGCCTCAGGCAGGGGCTCCTGTCTCCTGCCCAGCCCACCGATCACCTCTGAGAGGGTCCCCCCCCTTCCGCTGCACCCTCTCTGCAGTGGTGCCCCTCGACCTCAGCTCCAGGGCTGTCAGGCTCGGGTGTCGGAAAAAGGAGACAAAGGGAGACGGAAGGGGGTGTCTGAGGTTTTCACGTCAGGGAGACTGTCTTCTGTAACAAGGAGTGGGTGTGAGTGTGGGTGCAGAAGAGATGTGTGTGCACACGTGTCTGCGTGTGCAGATGCTAGTGTGTGTGTGAATGGAGTGGGGAGGGAGGTGGGACTGACTGCTTGGGGAACTGGCCAGGCTGATTGGTTCCTGTGGCTATATCACACAGGCTCAGCCCAGACCTAGAACCCCCCCCCTCCTCGCAGGGAGTCTGACATCTGGGGGGCATGCATTACTGGCCTGCATCCCAGAGATGAGCCTTGACTGTCACTATCTTCTGCTGTGAACCGTTTTAAGACCGTGGGGTGTCCTTGGGTGCCCCGCACTCTTGCGTTTGCCTTCCACTTAGTGGGCATCTCTGCACCATTTGGAGCCGTGGTGTGGCTGTGCCTGTCTTGGAGAGGGTTCAGCTGCCTGGGTTAGTACTTGGTGGGGGATGTCTTTCTACCATCTGCTTCCCCTATGACATGTGGCTAAGCAAAGACCCTTAGTGACTCTTTGGTGACTTCTGAGTCTTGCTAACCCTTCGCAGCTGTATCTGTATCCTGACTCCCCTCTGCCGGCATTTTCTTGTACTGTTGAAGATGCCTGGCTAGAGGTCTGCGTACTGCTCTGAGTCTGACTTCTAGAGGTGTGTGCCCTGTGGCTGGCTCTATTACCTGTTAATCTAGTGCTCAGCCAGAGACCCCTGGGTGGTCAGATTGGAGAGAACGCTTTGTATTTGGGGTCACATCTTTGGGCAGCTTGTCTTGACAGTGAGTGACAGGGCTCCTGGTTTAGAGGAGCAACCACCAGAATCTTTGGAGTTGGTGGGCCACCCCTCTTGGATTGGGTTGACTCCCTGCATGTGGGTGTGTATGTGTGGTGTGTAGATACAAACCTCTGACTCACAGCCAGCAAAAGAAACCTGGACCATGGGAGTGTGGCAGTTTCTGCCTTGTGTTACCTCCAGTGACTCCTTCACAGTCTTCTGCAGTGGCCTGGCAGGCTTTGGGGGTGGCTCTGGCTATTGGACTTTCTCCTGTTCACCCATCATTATTGTGGAGGTCTTAGGCCACCTATCATGAAGGGGTTTAAAGCGAAGGCTTTTGACTCAGCTCCTGGAGCTCTGTGGGCTGCCTTCCCTTGAGGGGCTGAAAAGTGGTTGGTGGCTAGGTGCTGTAGTGCACATCTGTAATCTCAGCTATTTGAGAGGCCGAGGCAGGAGGATGGAAGCATGTCTGGGCATCTTGACAAAACCCTGTCTCAAAGACCCTTCCCAAAATAGAAAATCCTAGAGATGTAGCCCAGTGGTGTTGCCAGCTTACACAAAGCCTGGGTTCCATCCCCAGTCATGCAAAATACAAAAGCCTCAAAATGGTGTGTGTGTGTGGGGGGGGGGCTTAGGTGTAAAGAGGTGTATGGGATCTGGGTTCTTAGATAACCAAAGACCTGAAACCCTCGAAGTAGACAGGTGTGCAGATCTTCTTCCTTTTCTGCCTTCTTCCAAAGGAGATGGTGTCACCCCATCTCCACCTCTGCCAAGTTCTGTTCTCTCTGCTGTCCTCTCCCACTCAGCAGCATTGACCCTGTGTTGGGCTCAGAGACCCTCCAGTCCGACTAACTTCGTGGGCTCCAGGTGGAAGTGTTGTAAGGGTTCCAGGAACTCCTAATTGTAGTTCACTGGGTGTTGCATCCTGGGCTTTACAGACTCTTGTGGGATATTTTCTGGGTGAGTTCTGGGGCTGTGGCCAGGTAGGACAGTGCCACTTCTCACCCATTTATAGTGTCTGTCCAGAGATTAAGGTGAGTGAATAAGCAGAAGCATTAGATGTAAGTCTTTTCCCAAAGTGTTCTGACAGGTTGTTCCCATGAAACCTTATTAATTAGCCTGACCGGGAATGGGCCAGTGGTCCAACTGCCAGCCAGCTACTGAGGGCCCATTTCTCCTGAGGGACTCCATAATCATCCCAGAAGACAGTGGTGGACAGAGGAAGTTGGCCTGGGCTGCTGGGATTCAGAGGGGAGAGCTGCCTGTCCTTCTTGTTTCTCCTCCTTACCCTTTGGCTAACTAGGCCCAGCCCACTCTGTCCCCTAGAGCTGTGGTTTTAAGAAAGCTTAGCCCCTCCCTGCCAGCCTGCCCTGACTATATCAGCCCGCCCTGCTTCTTCCCCATTAGGAGCCCTCTGGCTAGCTGGGCCACCCTGACACTGAAGAGGTTAAGGTCCTGTTAGCCCTGGAGCTCCTCTTTCATCTCCCAACTCATGCTCTTTCCCTGGATTCCTCCGAACTCCTCCAACCCTTCAACCCCCTGTTTGCGGTCATTCCAGGGTCTCCCCTGCTTGCAGCTGCACTTGGTACAGCCCGTGCCGGCCCCTCAGCTGTCCTGGGGGACTGGCCGCAGCTTCACAAGGCAAACAGACGGGCAAGGGGCACAGGGCTGCTGGCTAGAGCACCTTGAACTCTGCAGGTAGGGTCCTGACAGGGACCAAGGCAAGCAGGTGACTGGGTACTGGATCTGGGGTAAGCACTTCCTTTTCCCTTTGTCCAGCATTGGGACAGGACCTAGGGTACTGGGCAGAGACCTGAAGGCATGCTACCTGAACAGAGCTTCCAGTCCTTCCAAGCCTGAGGAGGGGTGGGGAGGGGAGGAGAGCGTCTGGAAGGGTGCATCTTCACAGCTGCCTGGGAGAGCCAAATTGTCTGTGGACAGCTTCCTGCAGGGGAGGCTGGGACTGCTGAGAACCCACAGAGGGTCCTTGTGGTCAGGGAGCCCAGGGAACCTAGTAAATGAGCAGTGTCAGGCCTTGAGCTCCTGATGGGCCACATGAAGAATTTTGTCCTTGACAGAAGAAAAAGACCCCTGGCTTCCAATACTCCCTTCTCTTCTAGGGCCCTCTGTGGGGCCTCCGGCCTAGATCCTGGGGCCTGTGAGTGGCGCGCACACTGTTTGTGGCTGCTCCCTTTGGAGGGGTAGCCAGAGTGGGAGGGGCAAGCTGGGGCCAGGCCTTGTCTTGGCAGCCCTGGGGTCCTGGGGAGAGGACAGGCCTCCTGGGGGAGACAGGGTTCCCTGTCAGCTAGGTTCTCTTCTCTGAGGGTTGCTCCTGAGGTCAGTGCTAGATGGCTGCTGAACCTTCCTTGTGCCCTGTAGTCCTAGGACAGCAGAGAGGGTCTTGCTCCTCTCAGTAGAGAATTGGATAGGCCAGGGACAGGTCTGATCCTGGTGCCCTGGAAACTAGGGTCCCTGGTATAGCCACTGAATCCTTCATGAGTGCCTGGTGTGTGTATGTGTGTATGCATGTGCACATAGGTGTGCCCACTTTTGTACAGATAGTCATATGCAGATTCTTCTGGGGGGGGAGTGGGTCTACTTGGGTCTCAAGTTCTTAATGGAGAAGTAACTGAGTATACTGAGTATGCTTGTCCAGGGGCAGGAGCGGGACCTCTACCTTCAGCTCAGGGTGGGGAGGAGCTCACCCTGAGGATGTGTTAGGGTGAGGACCTTTGGGAGTTCCAGATGAGCTCACTCCTCTGCCTCAGTGCAGTGATTGCCTGTCCCTAGCCTCTCTTGGGGAATGACCCAGGTCAGGTAGGGGCCCTTGACTCCAGGGACACCCATCCCTGCCCCTCTACCCCTTGACCCTGGCATCACTGTCTCTGCAGAGGCTCGGGGTGGTCTGGGGGCCTCTCCGCTGCAGTCTGCCCGATCCCTGCCGGGCCCTGCCCCCTGCCTCAAGCACTTCCCGCTCGACCTTCGCACGTCTATGGATGGCAAATGCAAGGAGATTGCCGAGGTATCGCCTGGCACCCCACACCCCTCATCTTGTACTCTGCCTCTGTTCCTATGCCCCTCCACCTCAGCTGCCTCTCACTTCACGCTTGGCTGTCCCTGATCCTCAGCCTCTCCCAGAAACCCTGACTCCTGCTGCCCACTGCCCACACCCCATGCCCAGGCTCAGCAGAGGAGGGCAGGGGTAGAGGGTCGCAAGTCAAGACCTGTTGAATCTCCTCTCTTCTTCCTTCCAACCAGGAGCTATTTAGCCGCTCACTGGCTGAAAGTGAGCTCCGAAGTGCCCCGTATGAGTTCCCGGAGGCCAGTCCCATTGAGCAGCTGGAGGAGCGGCGACAGCGGCTGGAGCGGCAGATCAGCCAGGATGTCAAGTTAGTTTACTGCTCTTCTCTTGCCCCCTCTTCCCTTTGGGATCCACCTGGGAGGCAGTATAGAGTGCAATTTTTAAAAAAATATTTTATTTATTTATTTTCAAGCAGAGAAATACAGAGAGAGAAAGAAAGAGAGAGAGAGAGAGAGAGAGCGAGTACCAGGGCACCAGGGGCATATGTGGGTCCTGGGGAATTGAACCCCGGGCCTTAGGCACTGGAGGCAAGTGCCTTAACTGCTGAGCCATCTCTCCAGCCCCGAGTGCAATTTTTTTCCTTGAGGTAGGGTAGTCCAGGCTGACCTGAAATTCACTATGTAGTCTCAGGGTAGCCTCAAACTCACTGAGATCCTCCTATCTCTGCCTCCCGAGTGCTGGGATTAAAAGCATCCAACACCAAGCCAGGCTGCAATTCTTTTTTCTTTTCTTTTCTTTTTTTTTTTTTTTTGGAACCATGCTACTGGTTCTGGTTCCATCGTGTAGGTAGCTTGGAATCTTCTGGCTTGTCTCTGAAGTGGCTGAGAACAGCTGAAGGTCCTGCAGCCCTGCCTGTGATGACCACGTGCCACAGCACAGGCACAGTGCGGTACCTGGAAGTGGGAGCCATCACTCTTGCTCTGCCTAACCTCTTGCCTGTCTTGCCTCTAGGCTGGAACCAGACATCCTGCTTCGGGCTAAGCAAGATTTCCTAAAGACGGACAGTGACTCAGACCTACAGTGAGGAGGGCACAGGGCTACACTCAGGGAACGTGGAGGTGGGGTCTATCGTGCCCTGGCTCCACCCCAACCTTGTCTGTCTTCTCTCCTCTGTAGGCTGTATAAAGAGCAGAGTGAAGGGCAGGGTGACAGGGGCCTGTGGGAACGTGATGTGGTGCTGGAACGGGAATTTCAGCGGGTCTCCATCTCTGGGGAAGAGAAATGTGGGGTGAGTGTTGGGTGGGCCTTGTGTCTCCATCCCTCTGCCCTAGTTGGCTCTAGCCTGGGAAGCTGGTACGGGCTGGAGAGGGTCTCTTCTTGGCATCTGGAGAGGCAGAGGGTCTGGCTGGGAGTACTGACGAGGTGGGGGCTCCCGGGGTGCAGGCTGTTGGAGCTAGATAGTGTAAAGTGTGGGCATGTCTAAGGGAGGAGATATGCATGAGCTTGAGTCTGGACAGAGACCCCAGAGAGTGACTTCTTGTCCTTGTCTTCAGGTACCATTCACAGACTTGCTGGATGCAGCCAAGAGCGTGGTACGGGCACTTTTCATCCGGGAAAAGTACATGGCCCTGTCACTGCAGAGCTTCTGCCCCACCACCCGACGCTACCTGCAGCAGCTGGCTGAGAAGCCTCTGGAGACAAAGACCTATGAGCAGAGCCCTGACACCCCTGTGTCTGCTGGTGGGAGCCCCCATCCTGGCCCAACCCAACTACCCTGGGTTCCTGGGATTGGGGCTTAGGCACCTCTACCCTACTTGTATCTCCCTACACCCATTCTTGTTTCTTGACACTCAGGAGGGTGGTCAGGACCATAGCTACACTGTTGGGGGTCTTTGATGTCCCTTGCCCTCTGTGGAGTGCATGGGCTAGGCAGCTGGAGACTGGAAAAGCCCTGGCTCTGATCCCACCCTCCTACCCTTGCAGATGCCCCTGTACACCCCCCTGCACTGGAACAGCACCCATATGAACACTGTGAACCAAGCACTATGCCTGGGGACCTAGGCTTGGGTCTGCGCATGGTGCGTGGTGTGGTACACGTCTACACTCGCAGGGAACCGGATGAGCAGTAAGAGGGGTGTGGTGTGTGCTGGGGAACACTACGAAGGAGGCCACATGGGTTTGGGAGGGGCCCGAGGGCCTGGCTTGCTCTCCTCACTTACACTCTTCACATGCCAGTTGCCCAGAGGTGGAGTTGCCATACCCTGACCTACAGGAATTTGTGGCTGATGTCAATGTGCTGATGGCCTTGATTATCAATGGCCCCATGTAAGTTTCTACCTGTCCCATACAGTTCACATCCCTGCGCAGGTTCTCCAGTCCTATCCCTGCCTTGCCCCAGAACCTGTTACCTTGTCACAAAGCCCTATACTTGCCCTCAAGTCTGTTGCCCTCTTGGCAATCCTTTACTGCACCCTGCTGCCTCCTCCATTTGCCTCCCTGACTCTTCTTCAGGGCCTGAGTCCCTGCCTTGCTCTTCTCCCTCCTGCTCAGAAAATCATTCTGCTACCGCCGGCTGCAGTACCTGAGCTCCAAGTTCCAGATGCATGTGCTGCTCAATGAGATGAAAGAGCTGGCTGCTCAGAAGAAAGTTCCACACCGAGACTTCTACAATATCCGTAAGGTAGGGAGGTCCTCGGCTCGTGGTGGCCAGTGTCCCGACCCTGCACCTCTCCTCCAGGACTTGGACTCCCACTCAGCATCTAATATGGAGAAATCTCACTGTCCCACTGCAGGTGGACACACATATCCATGCCTCATCATGCATGAACCAGAAGCATCTGCTGCGCTTCATCAAGCGAGCCATGAAGCGGCACCTGGAGGAGATCGTGCACGTGGAGCAGGGCCGGGAGCAGACACTGCGGGAGGTCTTCGAGAGCATGAATCTCACTGCCTATGACCTGAGTGTGGACACACTCGATGTGCATGCGGTCTGTCCCCAAAGCGTGGGCTGGGAGGCTGGGTCAGCTCATGGGACAAGGGTTAGGGGTGACCTGGGTCTGTGCATCTCTCCCAGGACAGGAACACTTTTCACCGCTTTGACAAATTCAATGCCAAATACAACCCTATTGGGGAGTCTGTCCTTCGGGAGATCTTCATCAAGACAGACAACAGGGTTTCCGGGAAGTACTTCGCTCACATCATCAAGGTATGGAGGCAGCAGTCCCCTGCCGAGCTGACAGCCTGGGTCTGGGGTGGAGTGCTCGAGGGCTGGCGAGGTAGGGAGAGAACTGATGAACCTGTGTGGGGTGTACACAGAGGTCCAGGAGGAGCCTGTGTGTGATAACTGCTCGCCATGTCTAGGAGGTGATGTCTGACTTGGAGGAGAGCAAATACCAGAATGCAGAGCTGCGGTTGTCCATCTACGGGCGTTCGAGGGATGAGTGGGACAAGCTGGCCCGCTGGGCTGTGATGCACCGAGTGCATTCTCCCAATGTGCGCTGGCTGGTGCAGGTGCCCCGCCTCTTGTGAGTGTCCTGTGGAGGGGGAGGAAACCTCAGGGCCTGTCTCCTGACTTGAGCCTCTGCTAGCCAAGCTGAGTGCCAGGAGGTGCCTTCAGGCCCACCTGGGTGTCCCCACCTTCCTATTGTGGCTTAGACATGCCCCTATGCTATTACGCCAGCTCTAACCTTTACTGGCCTGTTGGGTTTCCTCCTGCTGGCTCTGACCTGCTTGTGTTGGGGTGTTGTTTTTCCTACAGTGACGTGTATCGCACCAAGGGCCAGCTGGCCAACTTCCAAGAGATGCTGGAGAACATCTTCCTGCCACTGTTTGAGGCTACCGTGCACCCTGCCAGCCACCCTGAGCTGCACCTCTTTCTGGAGCATGTGGGTGATGGCATGGGCTGGGTGAGGCTGGGAAGGCTGGGCTCAGGCCCAGCTGCCACTCTGGGCCTGACCACCTGCTCCTGTGCCAGGTGGATGGTTTTGACAGCGTGGATGATGAGTCCAAGCCAGAGAACCATGTCTTCAATCTCGAGAGCCCCCTTCCTGAGGCTTGGGTGGAGGAGGACAACCCACCTTATGCCTACTACCTTTATTATACCTTTGCCAACATGGCCATGTTGAACCACTTGCGCAGGTAGGTGCCTCCCCAACCAGTGCTGAACCTTTGCTTGCCTTGCTCTGGCTACCCTGGACCAGGCCCCTGACCTATGTCCAGAAGGGCTAGGCTCTTTCTCTGCCCTTAGGCTCCATCTTTCACCCCTCTCAGCTAAAATCTGCTTCTTCCCCTGCACCCCATACCCTCATAGTCAGGGCTAATGGGCATGTGTGCACTGGGGTGGGGCTCAGGTAAGCTCTGGTAAGCTCAGGCTCTGGAGCTGACTCTGTCTTTGTGCTACCCAGGCAGAGAGGCTTCCACACGTTTGTGCTGAGACCACACTGTGGGGAGGCGGGGCCCATCCACCACCTGGTATCAGCCTTCATGTTGGCCGAGAACATCTCCCACGGGCTGCTTCTGCGCAAGGTCAGGGTCTGCACCCCCCTCCCTGTGGAGCTATTTCCTTCCCTTGAGCCAGTCGCCCTGTCAGCAGCTGGTTCACACCCAGCCCCAGACCCATACCTCCTTCCCAGTATAACTACACTTCCTACCCTGGGGCCCTAGGTTTGAATCTGGCTCAGTTCTCACATGGGACCCAGGGGGACCCCATCTCTCCCTATGCCCCAAAACCAGCATGGTCTCCAGCTACCCAACAGGCCCTCCCTCTCTCCTGTCTGGCCAGGCTCCAGTCCTGCAGTACCTGTACTACCTGGCCCAGATTGGCATTGCCATGTCTCCACTCAGCAACAATAGCCTCTTCCTCAGCTACCACCGGAACCCACTCCCCGAGTACCTGTCCCGCGGTCTCATGGTCTCACTGTCTACGGATGACCCCCTGCAGTTTCACTTCACCAAGGTCAGAGCCCAGCAGGCAGCCAGGTGTGGTGTCCTGGGACAGGGGGGTCTCTTTGGGTTGGTGCTGTTCCCCCTCTGCTGGTGGGTCCCACAGGGGCAGGAGGGGCCACAGGGCAAGGGGCCTATCTGAGAACCTGGCCTATGCAGGAGCCACTGATGGAGGAGTACAGCATTGCCACCCAGGTATGGAAGCTTAGCTCCTGCGACATGTGTGAGCTGGCCCGCAACAGCGTGCTCATGAGTGGCTTCTCCCACAAGGTACTAGACCCATTTGCTTGCCTCTCTTCCCTCCTCTGTATTTGGAGCCCTGGCCTTGTTCTAGGATGGCTTGGAGCTGCCTACAACTTTGTTCCTCACACCTGCTTCAGGTAAAGAGCCACTGGCTGGGACCCAACTACACCAAGGAGGGCCCTGAGGGCAATGACATCCGCCGCACCAATGTGCCGGACATTCGAGTGGGCTACCGCCATGAGACCCTGTGCCAGGAGCTGGCGCTCATCACACAGGCTGTCCAGAGTGAGATGCTGGAGACCATCCCAGAAGAAGTGGGCATCACCATAAGCCCAGGACCTAAGTGAACCTGGTCCACGCAGTACCCACCCCAGCTCAGCACCTTGAACATGTTTGTCCTTGGACCCTTCCCACCTGGTGTGGTCTCTGCATGTCTCCGTTTTCTTTGTTTTTGTCCTGCATGTCTCTCTGTCCTGCAGCTGGGCCACCTCAATGAAAGCAAGCCCAGAAACCTGTTTCACCGTTGTCTTGGCTCAGGTGGCACCAGATGGCCGAGATTTAAGGGCTGGCCCTGTTAGTGACCCTGTTCCCAGGCTTGTCAGAAGCCTGGCTGTTCTCTGGGTGTGTCTTTATCTACAGAGGCTTGGGATAGTTGCATAGGGCTGGCCCCTTTAGCCTCTGGGGTCGTGCCTGGGCAAATCCAGGCTTTGACTGGAGCTTAGTTTGAGCTCCTGGTCTTGTTCATGTGGCTGAGGGACAGTCACGTGGAGCCTGTGACCCTCTGCTGTGGGCACTGGCTGCCCAGGCTCTGTAGCACTCCAGCAGTGCTGCGCTGGGCAGAGCTGGGCTCGGTGCCTAGAGGCCTGGCCGAAGGTCTGGATGCTGTCTCTGCCATGTCACTGCCTACCAGCCTTTGCGTTCTTCTCCAGTCCATGTGCTCCTCCAGCGTCAGCTTCCTGTTTCCTGTAGAAGGGGCCACTGTAGCTGGAGGGTGCTGGGTCTGCCTCTAGCCCTGGGGGTGGTGTCCCCTTTAGGGGGTCTTGAGACACAGATTCCCAGCCACCCTCTTAGTTTGTGTTCTGGACTGAGGCCTTTGCTGTGACAAGCAGTTTCATATGACCCATGTTTCCTAGTGCATGAGAAATAAAGATTATTTAAGTAATGAGGCAGGTGAGGTCTCTGTTTGGGAGAGGGAGGAGGAGAGGAGGAAGGGCTGTGGGTAGCAGGGGTTTCGGGTCAGTTACTGTGGATGGAGTCCAAGCACTGTTGTTTTGTTTTTGAGACTGGCTGCTGTGTAATCCAGGCTGGGCTCAACCTTTCCAACTGGTGATCCTCTGCTCTTCTGCCTCCTGACTGCTGGGGTTGCAGGTGGGTGCCACCACAGCCTGCAAGGCTGCGGCACATTTCGAGGGGAATGACCTGGCTTGAATGAAGTATTTGTACACTTCCAGGGTGACGAAGAGCTGTATGCAGGAAAGAGGAGATGCCCACTGAGCACTCCAAGGGGAGCCTGTTCCTGTCACAGCAGCTTGAAGGGTGGCATTCCTCCCACCTCGTGCCTCCTGTGCACTTCCAGCCTCAGGAAAGCCTGGTAGAGGGGAGCATATGCCCTTTTCAAGCAGTCCTGAGGCCTGTGCTTATGAAACTGCAGCTCTTGCTAGGGAGCCTGTTTAAAATGCACTTTCCAGATCTCTCCCTCTGGATTCTGATTCAAAGGTGGCAAGGATACCAGCCAAGCATCCCAACACATCATATTACAGGGTTTGGAGCAATTTGGCTTCTGTTTTGAGTTTACAGAAGTTTGTGGGTCATATTGGTTGCTGGAGTCTGTTGCCCATGAAGAAACGAAGTGGAATGTGCCTTTGGCTGCACAGGATGCTGGATGGTGGATGGAGACAGAGAAGCCTGCTATGGCTGTGGCTGGGTGGGGAAAGATCGAGTGCTGGCTGCCTCTGAACCAGGAGAGCCCATGTATTTGAAGTCGAGAAGCCCATGGAGGCTGGCAGCATCCTGCCACCTCCACTGGGAAGGTAGGAGGGCCCATCTGTACCTGACCCCAACCTTTGCAGCACGTGCCTGCCCCAGGAACCTAAGGCAAAGCTTTCTTTATCCTATTGCTTCTTGGTGGCTGCTAGCCAGATCTGGCTGTGACCAGGGGCCCTTCAGGGTGCAGGAGGTATCGCTGGCCAATTTGGTCTAGTCATCTGCATAGCTGAGCTGAGAGCTGGCGCTGAGGCACAAGGGAAGGCTGTGCAGCTGTGGCTGGAGAAACAGGCTGAGGAGGTTGATGTGGCCAAAGAAAAACCAACCAAGACAAGGTCCGAGTCCAGGGTCTACCCCACACTGGGCCTTTTTGCCTCCACAGTGGTGCTTTTCAAGGGTGATGGGAACTGACCTTTGTAATCCAAGCAAACAGAAGGAGGTCTTTCTAGACCATCCATCCCTTGAAGGCAAGAACTGCCTGACCTATAGCCGTCCTAAGGCTTTTCCCTGCAGCAAGGACTCCATATTTACTCACTGAATTTGTTGTTCATCAAATCCTCTGTTCTACCTTTCCTCCCATTTTTGTTTGTGTTTTTTTTTTTCTGCTTTTGTTGTTGTTTTAATCAACTTGATTATGGCTTTCAGGTTCTTAAAAATTAGTCTTTAAAACACTTGTCAAGAGCAAATATTGGGCTGGAGAGATGGCCCAGAGGTTAAGGCACTTGCCTCCAGTGCCTAAGGCCCCTGGTTCAATTCCCCAGGACCCACGTGGGCCAGACCCACAAGGTGGTGGCCCTGGTGTGTGCGCTCTCCTCTCTCTCTCTCTCTCTCTCTCTCTCTCTCTCTCTCTCTCTCTGCGAGAAAAAAGCAAAAAAAAAAAGAGCAAATATTTTTGAATCTTAGTTTGTTTTTGTAGTGCTGGGGGTTGAATTCTGGACCTTTCATACGCTAGGTATGTGCTTGCTGTTTATCCATAGCCCAAGAGCAAATATTTAAAAATGATTTTTAAAAGTTTGTGTGTGTGTGTATGTGTGTATGTGTGTATGTACAGGCACACATGCACGCGTGGAGGTAAGAAGACAACTTTCTTTCGGGTCAGTTTTCTGTCTTTCTTACCTTTAAGGCATGGTTTCTTGCTCTGGATTCTCTTTTTTTTTTTTCTCGAGGTAGGGTCTCACTCTAGTCTGGGCTGACCTGGAATTCACTGTGTAGTCTCAGGGTGGCCTTGCCACCATGCCCAGCCTTGATTCTCTATTCTTGTTGCTGTCTTCTGAGAAATTCTCTCTGCTTCCCATCAGTGTGCTGGGGTTCACAGCTTTGGGCATTTTATGTAGGGGCTGGGGATTGAACTCAGTACTCCAGGTTTGGTGGTGAGTGCTTTATCCAGTGAGTCATCTCCCCAGCACATAAGTTTGTGCATGTGCGTGTGCAAGAGCAAAGGTCTCTTGCTGCTGTAAATAAATGCCTGTCTGACTGGGGAACTGAATCCAGGCTGGCAGGCTTTGCAAGCAAGCACTTTTAACCACTGCACCATCTCCCCAGCCCTGCAAATAATCTTAAAACTACTTTTTACAATCAAAGATAAAAAATAAAATGTCAGGGCTGGAGAGATGGCTCAGCGATTAAGGCACTTGCCTCCAGTTCCTAAGGCCCCGGGTTCAATTCTCCAGGACCCACATAAGCCAGACCCACAAGGTGGTGGCCCTGGTGTGCGCTCTCTCTCTCTCTCTTTCTCTTTCTGTATCTCTCCGCTTGAAAATGAATGAATAAAATATTTTTAAAAAGAGTACAGCCTTTAAAATAAAATGTCAGGTATGGTGGCTCACACCTATAATCCTAGCACTGGGGAGGCAGAGGCGGGAGGACGGGTGCTTTTGAGGCCAGCCTGGGCTAGAGCGAGACCCTGCCTTGAAAAACAAAAACAAAGCAAAAAAAGAATAGTTTCATTAAAGAATTTTGAAGATATAAGAAGACAGGAAGAAAAGAAGCCCACTGCATCTTGCTCATCACTTAACTGTCTGGGATATGTGGACATATCTTAATACATTTTACATATTTGCTTTCCTTCCTGCTACTTTTCAAGTGACATTTTTTTGAGGCAGAGGCTTCCTATCCTCCTGCCTCAGCCTCCTGAGTGTTGGGCTTACTGGTGTGTGCTACCATGCCCTGTGCTCAACTGTTTTTGAGTTGAGATTATATCCACATAATTTTGCGTCTTGTTATTTTAACATGTATTCACATTTCATTCAAACAATCTATAAATATAAATTTAATTGCTGTGCCCTGCCCCATTGTGAGTCACTGTGATTTACGGTCATGGATTTACTCTGTCAAGAATAACTTGGCCTAATGTGGTGGCTGACTGCTGAGGAGCCGGAGCACTGGCTTGAGTTTTGCTCTACACCTTGCCTGTGACCACTAGCAAGGTACTTCCTTCTCCATTCCTCCAGAAACTCGGTACAAGCTCTTCCTCGTGCTTGACCCTTTGGGTCACTGGAGTTGAAGTATTAAGCTCCTCGATAAGCCTTAGCTATCATCTGTGTAAGACGAGGTTTTCCCTAGTCTACATGCCCATGAAGGAAATGACTAGGCCTGATAATTTTTTTCATTCAATACAGATGAATCAAAGACCTTTGAATTACTTGCCTTCTGTCTTGCCCATGTGGGTCCCCCTGTGGGTGCCTCCTTCAAAACTCTTGATCCCCACCAGCCTACCCTTATGGCCCTGCTTGGGAGGTGTGTTGGGAACACCATCCCTCCTTCCTGGTCTGCCTCTTGCGTAGGAGGACAGGAAATGAGGGTGGCTGTCCTAGGTTGGCTTGTGAGGTTTACACCTGGGCACTGTTCCCTGCCTGTCACAAAACCTTCCTTGCCAAGTGTGCAGTCCTCTGGGCCACTTGCATTTGGAGCCCCCTCCTGGGGGACTTGAGAGAAGGGGGATAGCACGCAGGTACAAACCCTCTACCAGTACTATCATCACAGTGTTGGCTCATTGGTGAATTTATTCATAGGAAAGTACAATAAGGGTGCTAGGGATATGCTTGGTTGCTGGAGTCTTTGCCTGGGTTTGATCCCAAGTGCCACAGCAAACCTGGTGTGGTGGCACAGGCCTAAAGGAGAGGTCATCCACATAGTGAATTCAAGGCCAGCCTAAGATACATTATGACCTTGTCTCAAAAAGTCCAATAGCGTTTTAAATATTAAGTTATGTTTAATCCAATGTTCAACTAATCACTTTGTTTTGGAAAATGGGAAGTAAACTTGCCAACTTGACCTGCTGCCTGCTGGATGATCTGGGTGGGTGGTGTGAGGGCTTGGGTTGGGGGGACCCAGGTGCCCTGACTCTGAGCACAAACTTGTCTTCTGTAGAGGTGCAGCAGACTTTTAAGGCCTAGGAAAAGCCAGAGTGCTGGAACCTTGAAGGCTACAAAATATGAAACAGGAAATTTGAAACTGACAAGTGTTCATTGAAATGCTTTCAGAAAATAGCATGTCAACTTTAGTATTAAGTTTAGTATCCATACAAATGTCATTATATTTGAAAACAATTTGTAAATTGGATTTTTGGCAAAAGATCCAGAATTTTCAGGATGATTGAAATCATAGTCAGTAGTAATTTAAACGAGTTAGTCATAGACAAGTCATTTCAAAAGCAAGTTTACAAAACCCCCTTAAAATTTAACATTGAATGAGGTCATTGATTTTAGTGTTTGCAACCTTAGGGTAGGACCTCAGGACTAAATGAAGGGTCCTGCCAGGCCTCATTAGGACCTCCCCTTGGGGCAGGACTCACTCAGCTTTGGGGCCAGTGGCCTCCCTGAACCAGAGGAGCAGAACCCAAGCTGCTACTGCTGCCCTAGCTCCTGTGTGCCCACAGGCCTCACTCTACTTGACTGATGAGAAACTGACCTGGCTGTGAGATACTGGGCAAGTCAGCCCTGAGGTATGTAGACAGGGAACTGAGGACCAGGTCATTTCCAGCCTTGTTTCTAAGGAAACAAAAGAAACACCATGTTTATTTCTAATGGGACAAAACACCTTGGCCTTGGGCTAAATCCTTTACCAGTACAAATGTATTTGATGTACCTAAGACAACATGTCAACTGACATCATATTGTTTCCCATTTTCTTCTCTTTTGGTTTTTTGAGGTAGGGTCTCACTCTAGCCCGGGCTGAGCTGGAATTCACTATGTAGTTTCAGGGTGGCTTTGAACTCATGGCGCTCCTCCTACCTCTGCCTCCTGAGTGCTGGGATTAAAGGCATGTATCATCATGCCTGGCTCCCTATTGTTTAAAAATATTTTTAAAAATTTATTTGTGAGCAGAGAAAGAGTGAAAGAGTATGGGTACATCAGGCAAACTCCAGATGCATGTGCCACTTTGTGCGTCTGGCTTCCATTGGGTACTGGAGAGTTGAACCATGGACAAAAGGCTTTGCGAGCAATCATCTTTAACCCCTGAACCATCTCTCTGTCCCTCTTTTTTTTAACTTTTATTTTTTAACCTCATTTGTGGTCTTATATCCTCTCCTCCCATCCCCATTCCCTGAGAGCCCTCCTCAGTGGGATTATCCGTGTTCACTGTGGGGTAATTAGGGCCTCAGTCAGTCTGGGGGGGGTGCTACGCCTCAAGATATTTCTACCCACCATGCATCAATCTTCCTTCCTCAGCCTCCCTAGTGCTGGGATTTCAGGCATCTGCCTCTAGGTCCAACATACTCCCTTATGATAAAGAGTGAACCTCCCAGGTTCAGGGAGGTTAAGTAATTTATCCAAGGTGACTCAGTTGGTAAGTGGCATACCTAGCATATGACCCCAGAACTGTCAGTCTGCAATTGATCCACTCCACCCTGGCCCCAGGCATGTGTCTGGCTTGGGGGGCGGGGTGTTTCTGTAGGGGTGGAGGTCTCAAGGAAGGGGCATTCTGGAATGAGTGATGAGGTCTTGGCTGGTGGCTAACAGGCGTGACATGACTAGCTGGCATACCTGATAAAAGATGAGAATGTGGGAACCTAGAGGGGCCACAAGCCCCACTCCTCCCGCTGCCTTACACGCTACCAGTGCACACGCTGCTGGGATTGTATGAGCTTGCCACTTGTGGTTTAAAAAGAATCAGCGATTTGTGGTACAGCTGTCACTTATTAACCTGAGCTGTTGAGCCATTATGAACTCTGAGCTTTAATTCTATTATCTATAAAAATGACGTCAGGGTGTGTTAACTTTCTGTCACTGGGACAAAATGCCTGAGGTAACTAAAAAATAGGCAAAGTTAATTTTGATTCGTGATTTGGGGCCTGTGATGGTACAGTAGCAAGTGGCAGGAGAGATCTGCCCTTCTCATGGAGGCCAGGAAGCTGAGAGATCAAGAAGACACGGAGTTCCACTTACTCTCCCTTCAGGGATGCTGGCTCCCGCTAGGCCTCACCTCTTAAATGTTCTACCAACTCCCAGCGCACCACAGGCTGGGATCTGGTCTTCAGAATACGGGCCTATTGGGGCCGTTCCAGGATCTACTACAGTGGTTTGTTGGGGAGACTAAATGCTGTCTATTTAAAGGTGAGTTAAAGCCACAGGACGAGCAATGTGGGGCTGTGTCAGAAACTCCAAAGAGAGCCAGGGAAGGTTGGGTAAATTGTGGAAAAAATAACTCTAAGGTTACGTTTTGTGGTTTCTGATTTTCCACATATAGATTTTCTAGAGAATTCTGTTGAGGTGGAGTGTGATTGTTCTTACCAATAGCCTTGAATCCTTTTGGAGCAAGGTACAGAGGGCTAATGGCAGAGACAACCAGAGCCTCTGCATCCATTGTCCTCTCGCAGGGCTAGGAGGCACTCTTGGCATTGGACTCCTGGCTCAGTGTTCAAATTTTGAGCTCTCTTTGGGACACTCTGGAGATTTGGGGCAGGTCCTGGCAAGAGGCCTGAATTGCAAATGGTCATGGGGGTCCAATTGAGAGCAAAGCTGGAGAAGGAGTGGAGGGGTAGAGCAGTGGTTAGGTCCAGGCCTTCACTGAGGACACTAAGGCTTTCAAAAGCAAACATACCAGGCATCTCTTTTATTCCCAGGATTTTCTTCTTTTCTGTTTCTGCCTCACACCCCAGCCTTGGTCCTGAGCCCTTTCTGGGGAAGCCACATAGCATGAATGCCTCCAGTGGCTGTGGAGACTCAGGCCCACTGCCTTTTCTGCCCTCTGCTCCCAGCTCCTCATCTGCTGCCAGTTCACATCCACTAGCTAACTTCCTATTCCCTTCCCCAGATAACTTTCCCTTTCACATTTGCACAACACACTGGGAAGTATTATTATTGTCCAAATTTGTACATTCTATTCTAATGTTCAAATGAAGAAATGTCCTGGTCTTTCAGCTGATACGAAGTAAACAAATCCAGACTTCAAATCTAAACTTTGAGTTCAGGCAATCTCCAGAATCCTGCAGAAGAAGCTGTCTTGGGGCTTCTGAACCCCACATCATCTGAGATTGTGACACAGAGAGGAGAGGTCTTCAGGTCATGTCAGAGCAGAACCTGGAGCAATACTAACCAGACAGAACACTACATCTGTCACCTGATTCTGACTAGCTTGTCTTTCCTGACAGTTTGCATTACTCCCCCAGCCAAGGGTCACCCCAATAACATTTTAGTATTTTCCATGGGCCTGGAGATGTAGCTCAGTTGGCAGAGTGCTTGCCTGGCATGCAGGAGCCCTGGGTTTGATCTCCAGCACTACGTAAACCAGGTGGTAGCACACACCTAGAATCCCAGCACTCAGGAGGATCAGAAGCTCAAAGTTGAGAGCTTGAGGCCAGCCTGGGGTATGTGAGATCCTGTGTCAAACACTCCCCACCACACACACAAAGCTATAAAGTGCTGGGCGTGGTGGCGCATGCCTTTAGTCCCAGCACTCAGGGAGGCAGAGGTAGGAGGATCACTGTGAGTTCAAGGCCACCCTGAGACTACATAGTGAATTCCAGCTCAGCCTAGGCTAGAGTGAGACCTTACCTCTAAAAACCAAAACAACAAAAAGTGTGTTCACTTCCCTAGCCTTTCTCTGCTCCATCAAACTATCAAGTTTTTCCCTGGCCCACGATCCCTTGGGCTTTTACTACTCAACTGCCACTTCTCCCAGACTGCTTCACTGTTCTCCCCTCCAGGTTTTCCCCATTGCTGTCCTTGGCCTCTCTGAGACCAAGGGAGCATTTCTTGCCTTCTGGCATAGGCAGCCCTGCTATGGCATGCTAGTGTCCCCACCACCTCCATCTCTCCACCAGCAATTCTCCTGTCCCTGGCATCCAGGAGGATGGCTCTTCCCAGATCCTGGAATCAGAAGCTCACGTGGTGGTAGAGGGAAAATAAGATAGGGAAAAGGCTCTTTTGGAAAATTTGTCAAGGGCCTTGCAGGGGCTGGGGGAGGCTTATTAGTAGAGGCCACAGCAGGCAGGGAGACGGTACCTTGAGGGCAAGGTCCTCACCTGTCATGGCATCCAGGGATGACTAGCCCCTGGAACCTTACCCAGCCTCCTTACCCAGAAGATGTCAAACAGCCCTGGTAATGTGACAGTTTCAGGCAAACTCCATAGACACCCTCCCCTTGAGTGGGAGGTGTCTAGCTAGCACTCAAACCTAGGCGCTAAAACGGATTGGTCAGGTATGAACCAACCACCTGTCTCCCTGCCCACCTAGTGCAGGAAATACTGACCAGATAATCGGTCTCTTCTTCCACATGGCGTCCTAGAAGAAGGACTCTCTAAGGTCTCCCCATCCTCTCACCACAGCCTAATGAACCTTTCCTTCTCATGAGCTTTCCTTTTTCTGCTTGTTTAGCTGAACAGCATAGATTTTGTTAAAACCTTTCCCGCGGTGTTCTCCCCACATTGGTGGCTGACGTGGTGGTTGGGTTATTTTTTTCCCAAATTCTCTGAACTGACCCTAATCTAGAATAAACATGTGTGATAAGAAAATGCTCTCTGTCAAAATTGTCAATTCTTTGGCATTTTGAGACACGAACTCTGGGGAAGTGCAGCGGTGAAGTCCCGGGTGTTCACCCGCTGTGCCCAGTCCCTGCTACGGTAAGACATGTACCCACTTGCAATAAGGACTCAAAACACAAGCATAGGGTTTGTAAAGAAGGCTTTGAAGGCGTTGGAGCCATGGCTCAGTGGTTGAATGCACTTCCTGTGAAAAGTATAAAGGCTTGAGAGAGCCGGGGACTGCCCAGGTTAGAATCTCTAGAATCCATGTAAGTAGCTGGGCATGGCCACACACACCTGTAAGCCCAGGCCTGTGAGGGAGTGGAGACAGGAGAATTGCTAGCGCTGGTAAACAACAATCATAAGACTGAAGCAAGGAAACAACACCCAAAGCCAGGCAGGTAAGTGATGAGGTGACTCAGCAGTCTCCTCGCCACTCAGGAGAGCCCATGGTGCGCGCATGGAGAGCCCCATCAGCACGAACACGCATCACTACACACGTGGTCTGCCTCGACCTCCTTGTCTTCTGTATCCATGTGCCCCTGGGTAGAGCCATGCTAGTCTGTGTTCGGAAGGTGCCCCTTCCCTGGGCACATACAGTCCCTTACTAGGAAACACATCAGAGAGCAGAGCACAGAGCAGAGCGATGCCCTGGGGCTCTGAGGTGACAACCTGTTCCACACAGCTGGTGGCCTGGCACCAAGCAAGGAGTGCCTGGGAGCTGTCCAGAGTGTGACCCGAGCTCTTGGTCCCCCATTCCCAAGAATCCAGGTGCAGAGCTCTCTCCCTCCACCTCTATGGCCGCCACTACATTCTGTCCCTGCACCAAAGCTCCTACAAGGAGAGCTGCCCAGGAGCCAGCTGGAATGCACCAAAGGGTACCGGGGAAGGCTGCAGAGTCTGGCCCTTTGAAGTGCTGCTCTAGGCCCACCGCTACCTGCTTTATTAATTCTCATTATGGCATTCTTCCTTCAGATCCTGGGCTGCATGTGGAGGGGCACACCCATTACTTCAGCAGAGCCTAGCTGCCTTTCCTTTCCTGTGGCTTCTCGTTGGGAGCATTTTAGTTTTCAGGTGATTCCTGTTGGCATCCATTTTGGTTATGTCTGGATTTTCTTGTTATCCCTGGAGCTCATTTCCCCCTCCATGTATGGTCACGCTCCAGGCCTGGTTAAGGTGAGGCTCCCTGTGCATATGGTTGTGTGTGTGTGTGGGGGGGGGTCAGTGAGGAGGCTCTGGGGCTTGGGCCATTTGGACAAGTCTCCAAGAAGAAAATGGGCTTTGAGCACTTCTGCAAGGGTGGGAAGAACCTGCAGGGAAGGGGTGGGAGAAAGGCATTCTGGGACAGTGTTTGGGGCATCTCTCTCATCCCCTTGTGTAGGGGCAGTATCCCAAAAGCTGTAGTAGATAGGCCCTTGGTCTTCGGACCAGCACCTCCCTAGGATGAGACCTGTAGGATCTCCTAGTCTCCCTGTGAAGTAGGGGTTGAGCTTGCTGAAGCCAAGTAGATCCTGGAACATTCCTAGGCACTGATAAACTTGCTTAGGCCATGGCCAGAAACACTGAGCGATGGATCACACATGTAGAAACTAGCTCTAGTCCTGAGCCAAATTCCTTACACCCTCAGCTCAACTCCATGCCTTTGTCGTGGATGGTGTGGGCAGAGACCTCATTCCTTGCCCTCCATCCCGAGGAGAAGCTGTGTCGCTCTGCATGTAGTTCTCCTAATAAGTGCTTCGGACCCATCACTCTGGCACTCAGGGTTTCTTTCTGTGGAGTCCCATCTTGTTTCATCTTGGGTTGGGGCTGTCCCTTGTGTGATGTCTCAGACTGCAGCTTTAAAAGAAAAGTTATTTATATGCAAGGAGAGAGAGAGAGAGAGAGAGAGAGAGAGAGAGAGAGAGAGAGAATGAACGGGTGCACTAGGGCCTCCAGCTGCTGAAAAGGAGCTCCAGATGCATGTGCCACTTTGTGCATCTGGCTTTACATTGGTACTGGGGAGTTGAATTCCAGCTGTTAGGCTCTGCAGGCAAGTATCGAGCAATCTCTCCAGCCCTCAGACTGCTGCTTTTGACACCACCCCAGCAGTGGATTCCTCTTAACAAAACATGTGCCTTCTAGAAAAGTCTGTTCCAGGTATGTTGAATATACACTTTCAGAAGGATTCTGCATTCATCCATTCATTTTTATTCATTTATTCATCTATTTATTTAAAGACAAGGTCTTCTGTCACTCAGGCTGGTCTCAACTTCTTTATGTAGCTGAGGCTGACACTAAACTGATCCTCCTGCCCATCCATACCTCCCAAGGGCTGGGATTACAGGCAGGTAATCACCTGGATGGTTGGTTCTGCTTTTAGATGAAAATGTGGGAAAGACACCGACAGTCCTGGGATACGAGAATTCTTAAATGGGGTGCAAAAGGTACTGTGGAGAAAAAAAAAGATGTTAAATTAAGATTAAAAGGGGTTGGGGAGGTGGCTTAGTGGCTATAAGTGCTTCCTTGCTCGAACAGTCTGCTAGCCCAGATTCGCTTTCCCAGCACCCATGTGGAGCAGGCAGAGAAAGTGGGTCAAGTGTCTGAAGTTCAATTGCAGCAGCAAGAGACTCTGGCATAGACACACACATGAACATGCAAATGAAGAAATAAAATATCTTTAAAAATTAAAATAGAGAAATCTCTATGAAAATCCACAAAGCAGAACTAAATGTAATCAATAAGAAAAATGGAAAATGGAAAAATTTAGATGATTTTATATTATTTCTAAGTATTATTATCAAAATAGAAAATGAGAAGAGATCTTGGTTAGGTATTTCACAAAAGAGGACTTCTAAGTGACCAATAGACTTGGGAATGTTACCCTTCCTCATCGGCTGTCAGGGAAACGCAAATTAAGACCTCGGGCTGCTCCACTGTGTAGCCATGAAGATGGCTGACAGGACAAACCTTGTGTTGGTGAGGCTAAGAAGCAGAATCCTCGGGCATTAATGGTGGAAGTATAAATTAGTGCAGCTATGGAAGACCGTTTGGTAATGTCTGCAAAACACAGGCATCCCTGATGATGGGGGGGGGGGCCCTTCTGGCTCAATACCACGAGATAGGCTGTCGATATAGTGTGATACAGTCATGCAATGGGGTACCAGGTTGTTATGGTTTGGGTCTGAAATATCCCCACGGGCTCGTGTTTTGAGTACTTCTTCTCCTACTGGAAGTTCTACTTGAGAGAAATGTTCACGAGAGGTGCGCTCTGAAGGTTATAGCTTGGCCGCTGGTTCCATGCCCTCTCTCTGCGTCTTGTTTTTTTTTAATATTTTTATTTGTTTATATTTTGTGGGGGGAGAGAGAGTGGGTGTGCCAGGTCCTCTTGCTGCTGTGAACAAACTCCAGATGCATGCACCACTTTGTGCATCTGGCTTTAAATGGGTAGTGGGGAAATTGAACCTTTAACCACTGAGCCATCTCCCCAGCCCTCTTATTTCAGTTTCCTGAGTGCTGGGATTATAGGCATGCATCATCACATATGGTTATTTTCTTAAAATTGATGTTAAATAAGTTTATTTAAAAAATAAGTTTCAGTACAACCCATTAGGATGAGGAAAATAATGGGGCACAGAAATTGTTGGTGGCATGTAAAATGGTGCAGCCCTTGTGAAGAGAGCTTGATGGTTAAATATAGAATTTCCATGTGACCCAGCAATTCCACTGCAGGCATATCCCCATGAGAACTGAAAACTGGGACTCACACAAACACATGCACATGCATGCACACCACAGTAGTATTCACGATAGCCAAGAGGCAAAAATAGCCCAAAGGTGCATCAGTGAGCAAATGCAGAAACAGAATGTGATGCATCCACATGCAGAGAGTTCTTTCAGCACGAAAGGAAGGCAAGTCTGATACAGGCTATGATGCTCCCGAGCCTTGACCATTATGCTAAGTGAAATAATCTGGGTACATATTTTGTGACTCCATTTCTATGACATATCCAGAATAGATAAATCTGTAGTGACAGATTGGTGGTTTCCAGTGGCTGGAGGAGAAGGGAGGCCGTGAGAACAACTACCCAGTGGGGTTTCCTTTGAGGTGATAGTATTGTTATAGAACTAGATGGAGTGATGGTTGCTAAACATTGCGAGTTCACCGCTGCCTTAAAAAGGCGTGTTTTATGTTCCGTGAATCACACTGCAATGTTTAAAATAAAAAGATGTGAGAAAAACAGTCAACTTTGGCCTTCTTTTTGGTCAACAAAGACCTAATAGCACTAATCTGGTGGGGAGGTGATACGGAATAAAATATATACAAAGGGGCCAACCATTAGTTACTCAATAAAAGGTGGGCATCATTTTCTGAATGCTGTTTCCTTGGGCCTCAGAGAGCGATCCCCGGTCTCCCTCCTAGCCCCCTGGATGTGTGGTTTAAGCATCTGAACAGAGAACCAGAAAAGAACCATGCCTAGCAGGTTGTCTTTTCATGGGTCCAGCCTCGTACTGGTAGCTTTTTGTTTGGTTTGTTTGAGCCCAGGCTGGCCTCAAACTCTTTATGGATGACTTTATGGATGACTCTGGCGATGACTTTGAACTGATTGTCCTTCCTCTACCTGAGTGCTGTGATTATAGACACGTACCACCACATCCAGTTTTTTTTCATGTAATACACATAAATACTATATTTTTTAAAAATTAAATATTTTGTTTATGTAGCTTCCATAATTATAGCCAATAAACCATTATAATTCCCTCCTCACCCTCCCTTATATGTCTTCCCCTCTCAATTAGTCTCTATTTTGTTTCGGTGTCATCATCTTTTCCTCCTATTATGAAGGTCTTGTGTAGGTATTATTAGGCACTGTGAAGTCATGAATATCAAGGCCATTTTGTGTCTGGAAGTTTGCCTTGTAAGCAGTCCTACCCTTCCTTTGGCTCTTAAAATCTTTCCACCACCTCTTCTGCAATAGACCCTGAGCCTCGGGAAGTGTGATAGAGATGTCCCAGTGCTGAACACTCCACTGTCATTTCTTCTCAGCACTATGGTGTCTTTTGCGTTATCCTAGTGGTCACCACCATCTGAAAAAGAGAAGCTTCTCAAGCCACAAGTGAGAGTAGTATTATCATGTGGGTATGCTCATTTTTTTAAAAAAAGTGATTTGTATGGGAGTTTAGCCAGACTACAGCAGGTGTTACACCCCTAGGGTTCATGACCTTCCCCAACTATAGGGTTTTTATTAGCTCTTCAGTACCAGATGTGCTTTCCCTCCCATGGAGTGGGCCTCTAGTCCAAATTGATAGCAATTGCTTTCCCCCACAATAGACATGCCACTATTGCCCCAGTTGGCACATTTGGCCTGGCAGGTCCGTCTTAATGCTTGCAAGGTCCACTGCTTATTCACCACTGTTGATGACTTCTCTCTCCCATAGGGCTGCATGCAGTCATAGCTTTTACCAGCTTTCTGTCATCTGGTTAACAGGGAGGAGGTTTCCAGCTCAGCTCCAGCTTGACTTCTCAGTGACCTGCAGCCCAAGCCTGTGTGGTCTCACATATAGTTCTGCACCACACGGTTTTATGTGGGGCTGGGACCAAATCCAGGACTTCCTGCATGCTAGGCAAGCACTCTACTAATTTAGCATCACGTACTGCTAACTAACTAACTAACTGCTAACTAAACATCAGCTCTGAAGCTCTTGAGAACCAGGGCCCTGGCCTGTGGGAGGCCTTGAAGGCATTTTTGCAAGATAAGGAACCGTGGGCCTGGCCTTTGCCTGATGGTTGTACATTTGGACACTAGGTGGCGCTGTAGGCGTTGTTGCCTGAAACCTGGCTGGGATTTAGGTATCTACAGGTACCAGTTACATTTGCAGCCCATTCTACTGGAAATCCTAGATTCTAGAACATGTAGGATATGGTAGGGTTAGGTTGAGGAGGGGGCAGGCCTGGGCACCCACGGAAGAGGAACCCTCCAGGCTGGTCTTCATCCTGCTGAGGTTCTGGGAGTTGGGGTTGAAGCATGTCTCTGTCCCTCTGGCCACAAACACAGCCTTTCCCTGCCTCTGCCACATTTGACATTTGTGTGAGCCCTCATTGCCTCTGCTTCCTGCTTAGGTGGCAGCTCTCAGTCAGGCTGAAGTGTACCTCAAGTCCAGATTGTCTGCTAGACCTAGTTTCCATTGCTCCTGCTTTCGGGGGATGTCCCAACCTCAGGGAACCAGGGCGCACTGCCAAAGCATCAGCATTATGGGATATGGAGGTTCCCCCTTGTCAGACCCCAGAATTCAGAACGGCACAGCTCCAGTCTCCTGAGTCATCCTTGGAACCTGTCTGTCATGTGTTCCCATCACATTCAAATTATTGACTCCCTGGCTCGATCCCCCATCACTCCATATGCTTTGTACTTAGGAAAAAGTAACCCAAAAAGTTGAGCACTGTTATTTTGTGACTCCATTTCTATGACATTTTCAAAAATAGATAAATCGGTAGTGACAGATTGGTTAGATTGGTTTATTTTTCCTATGCATGTGTGTATACATGTTTGTGTGTGTGTGTGTGTGTGTGCCAGAGGGTGTCTTCTTCTTCCTCATTTGCTCTCCACCTTATTAAAAATTATTTATTTCCAAGGAGAGAGAGAGAGAGAGAGAGAAAGAGAGAGAGAGAGAGAGAGAGAGAGAGAATGGGCATGCCAGGGCTTCCAGCTGCTGGAAGCAAACTCCAGATGCATGTGCCACTTTGTACATCTGGCTTTTATGTGAGTACTGGGGAATCAAACCCTCGTCATTAGGCTTTGCAGGCAAGCACCTTCACATAGAGCTATCTCTCCAGCCCCACCTTATTTTTTCCCCACATTATTTTTTGATGACATTGGTGAGCACCCAGAGCTCACCAACTTACTTACACTAAGCTAGACAGTAAACTCTAGGTATTCTCCTGTCCCACCTCCCTGTCGCTGGTAGTATGGGCACATGCCATCATGCCCACCATTACACTAGGGTGCTGGGGACCCAAAGTCAGCTCTTCATGCTTGTACAACAAGTGTTTTTACCTCCTGAGCCATCTCCCCAACAGACTTCTTAATTTTACAGTTTTCTTCGGCTGAGTACTGTTCATGTCTGATTAAAGGTTTTCAAATTCTGCCCCCTCCTGTCTGCTGTTCACACAACCCATACTGTCCATTCCATGGAGCCTTCCAGCAATCCCACTAAGGAGGGCCCTCAGTGGAGTAAGGGCAGGGAGGAGGGAAACTTATGAATTGTACATACAAAGCTTCTACTTATTAAAATAAAATTCTGAAAAAAATGTTTTCTAATTCTAGTCTTTCAAGATATTGAAGATAAGGTGGAAATGAGGTCTCCAGAGCTGCAGGCATGTGGATTTGCAGTTGGAAATCTCCTGGACAATCAGAGGCGCTGCCGGTCTAATTTGTTCTTCAGCAAGGGTTTGAGACACAATGTTCCAGTGTCTGTGTGCACTCCTCCTTCTAGGCAGCCTGCGAAGAGTCCTCTCTTGGGGAAGAAACTTGGTAAGAGATCAAGGGAAGAGCAGGATATGAGCAGCCCCCAAGGAGGCTCTGTCTCTTCTCTGCTCACTGTCAGCCCTAGTCTACCTTCTTCCTTTCCCCTGGTCTCTTCTATCCCCATCCCATCAGTAGTTCTGGAGCTTGGGGAAATTTGGGCATGGCCATGTTCAGCCCAGAGTTGTCTGCTCAACCCTAATGCCCATCAGCAGTACGTGTGAGGCTAAGAAATATATGAAAATAGACATGAGTATAAAAATTTATTTTAAATACACACACACACACACACACACACACACACACACACACACACACACACAGGGCTTTGTTCCACTGCCCACCTTCCCAACATTCAAACTAGTTGGGAAAAACCCAGGTAGACTGTAGTCTACTGGTGAATCCCATGTGTCTGTCATTACATTTCTCAAGGTTTAGGTTAGAGCTTGTAGTCTGAGCAGCTTTGGTAGAATACCAAAGACCTGAGAGCTTAAGCAATAGACACCCTTTTCTTGTAGTTTCTGGAGGCTAGAAGTCCAAGATCAAGGCACTGCTGGTTTGGTCTCATGAGGTGCTGTATTTTTGCTGTGTCCTCACATGGCAGAAGGGGATGAGGGAGCGCTGGGGTTTTGTGTACAAGAGCAATAATTCCATTTGTTAAGGCTATACTTTTATGACTTCCTGGGTTTGAGCCATTATCCTGAAAGATCCATACCCAAACACAATGATCTGAGGTGTCAAAATCCTGAAAGGCACCCGACAGCAGGCCAAAAGATGAGACCATGGCAAGAGATGAGCCACCACAGTCATATTGTGGAGGATCCATATGGAACCCTGCAGAGAAGGACGGGATGAACAAGGGACCCATAGCCACAGCCATTCAACCAACTCAGGATAAGCCTAATGTGTTTGTGTTTTTCAGGATACAACGAGAGAGATGTGGCCCATCTAA